>OZ024903.1:3276833-3466833 GCA_964017125.1 Flabesymbios commensalis | reverse complement strand
AGCCATACCCAGTATACATGGGACGTTGGCCCAACGTTGGTTTACTGTTGGGCCAACGTTGTAGACGGTGGGCCAACAGTAAACAAACGTCGGGACAACGTCTCATGTATACTGGGTAGGCACTACGACTCGGCATGTTTAATTTTACAGATGGCTGATGTCATATAACCCCCACTCTTAATCTCAACATATTGTAGTAAGCTTGTGATTGGCTGGCTGTCCTGCTAAACGTCCTGTGCTTGGTTGGCGACAATGTGTACACATCTCATGGAGGGGGATGGGTGGCTGCACGCATACACCTGTGTGGCAAGCTGTCTGCTATTTTAGACACACATGGTGTCTGTGTTTGACTGGGACAACACAGTGCTCTGTGTAGCTAGGGCAAAACAAGCCTGAGCATCCAGCTTTTACCCCATGCCAGATCAACAATTGTGATGTTGGTTTGGCATAGAGCTAGATCTATTCACGTAATAGTTTGATTTGTACTCTTGTGGGCCGGATTGGGTCGCTGTCAATGATGTTTCCAAGGATTTTTTGTGTTTTTCAAAATCTGTGCATTGTATTACTGGGATTATAGTGAACCAACTTCCAGGGGATGATCGCAGAGGTTTCGGAAATAAATTGCCACGATTTTTGCTGGTTTTGCTAGATTTTTGAACAAGTAAATTGAATTGTAAGAGCACTGAATATAGCCTCTGTAGAGCCCATAGGACAGATGGGTGCTTGTAATGAAAGAAATAAAACTTCACTGTGCCTGATAAAGTTTTGTGTCACTCACTGCTCAAATCGTCGCACTCCTCAGATTAATTTAATGTATAATTATCACTTTAAAAATCTCTGCTATCTGGGCACTAGGCCTACTGGCCTCCCTAGCTTTATGATGATACATTTTAATGTGATTTTGTGCTGTAGGTATCAGACGATCAGAAATTCGGGGATGTCATTGTCCGTTCTTTCTATAATGTATGACCTTGTGTTATTTTGTGCTGTAGGTATCAGACGATCAGACATCCGGGAATGTCGTTGAAGGTGAGGAAGCAGGTGATCCGCAGCTCTGTGTTGGTTGGATGGATCCTGACTCTCAGCCTCGCTCTGATTCTCACATTGGTGCTTCATCAAACCACATGCGCTCTCACATGGAACCCTTTCAGGTACAATTATCACATTCTATGCACTGGTTTTCACTAAAAGACGTATTTAGGTGTCATCCTAAATCACACTGACTATGTGTAGTGGTTTTCACTATGAGACGTATATAAGTATCAGCCCATATCGCACTTTTGCTACAATTTATTTTAACATTTGTGGTCATGGTGATTTCATTTTATTGCCAGCTTACGTGACTGAGTATGCAGAATTATTTGCTTGTAGCAATAAAGATTATTTTTAGTAACATATATTTACTTTCTAACTAACAGATTGCATTATTGTTTTGGGAATCCTTTGTGTACATGCTACCAGAATAAATAATGTAGGTTGCATTAAATAATAATTTTTACTATATACCAAAGTATAGTAACATAAAATGTAGCCAATAACAATACGTCTCATAGTGGATACAAATACTAAATTTTATAAAATACCGAATAATAATAACATAATAACATGCACCGAAGCATCCAGGTTCATGCTCAGTCACTAAACATGATTGTGAAATGAAACTACATTATGCTAATTACATATATGTGTGGTGTGTTTGTTTGTAGGCGTCACGTGACACTGAGAGAGGTATATGATTGGCAGCACCCAAGCTCTGCACAAAGTGTCATCTTTTACCTGATTATGGTGGCCATCTTGTTTGCACTGGGCATCATCGCTAATGCTCATTACTGGATTCTGAAGACACTTTACATGGCAAGACCGCTCGGTGAAAACCGTGTGACACCGTGGCAACGATCCCTAAGCGACAGCTCAGATGATCAGGATTTGGCACAAAGAGCGTATGTTCCAGAGGAAGAGGCGGATGATCAGGTGTATACTATCTCAGGTGGACTTGCCTCTAACTTTGTGGTTCACTATCAGAAACGTCAGCAGTCTGTCACCTTGGACGAGGTGTTTTCTCTAGAGAACCCTCTTAAATCTTCCTCTAATATCGCTCAGACCAGACAGGTGCATCCACTAGCTCCACAAACTAGGAACGCTGTCTCGCCACGCCGTCTGGGGGAGGAAACAGCTCAAGATGAAAATCAGGCAGTTAGCTTCACAGATATCTCACCAGGGGCGCAGCTGCAGAGGTTCCAAGCGATTAAAAACACTGCTGCGCTGAGGAACCAGTCATGGAAGAAGGACCGACTGAGCATGAGGGAAGCAACCAAGAACAGTCTGACCATGCTGCTTACCTACCTACTTCTCTCATCACCGTTTTTTTTCTGTGCCATACCAGGCGTGGTCCCGCCCACTTGTCAATCATCTCACACAGACTCCGCCTTCCCCTGTCACGCACCTGTCAACATGTCATCTTTGGCCACGCCCATCAACCGTGTAAATATCACCCTGCTTACATGTGAAATCATCTTCTTTTTTAATACCATCGCCTACCCGCTCTGGTATTTCCTGTTCAGTAAGCGTGTGCGCAAGTGCCTTATCCATCTCTATGAAATCATTCTTATCAAATTAAATCTGAGACAGTAACTTCATTCTATCCCCCTGGTTTGGTTAAGCAATATCACACTGTGGCGTTCCTTTTATGAATATTATGTGTATATATGTACTGAGGTGAGACATGAATAAACGAATAAACTATTAATATTCCCCCTCATATTTTTTTTACACCACCAAAAAAGCATAATCTACCATGACATTTTTATTATTATTTCGGCCATTATTTCTTCAGGCATACTCCAGAACAGCATCATCGACAATATAGAAGCATTTATTATGGGTGGGCCTATAGCTCTGTGGATCCATGAAATTACACATACAAACTCAGTTAGCTGGAAAAATTGGTCATATTTCACGATGTTGCCCATTTTGTTTGACTGATGACCGCCATTTTGGTTTCTGGAAATATACAATGTCGCTTCGTTGAACGTTTTTAAAATAACGGTAACTGCCCACCTTGATTTTCTACCTGATAATCAGCCACACACGCTAACAGCATTTTAAATAACCACGCTGGTTGCTAGCAACACACTGCCAATTAATTGATCTGTAAACTGCCAAACTCAGAGAGAGGTCAGACACTCCTCTCCTCTCACCTAAAGGAGAAAGAAGCTCCACCTAGATACAACATTATAAACGAAGAATTAATGTCAAGCATCAATTATTCATATAAAACGTCTTGTGTTTAGTGTTACCTTGACTTTCATCAATCTTGCCCTTTATCGTTCGTTCAAGCATGGAGTTTTTGAACTTGTCTTGGATATTGTCTCCCGGACAGAAAGGGGCAGTCGTCTCCATTTGAACTCTGGGCATTTTTCAGATATGATTCCCCTATATTAATTTAACACTTTCACCGCCGGTCCTGATCATTTTTTTTCATTTTTATTTGTAAATTAAATACCAGCTTTTAAACATGGCAAAGATAGAACGTGACATCAATCAGCAAGATTTCAAAATCGTTGACAGCCAGTTTGTCAAATCTGAATAATTTTCACTCACTTGAAGTTGTGGATTGCGTCAGCAAGACACAACTTCAAGTGGGTGAAAATTCCAATTATACAATTTGGCGGTTAAAGGGCAAGGCTGTTGCCTGTGCCTGCAGCGCCTCCTCTTAATAAATAATTCCTTATTTTTTATAAAATGTTTGGTACCATTGGATTACCAACCTCACCGACGCCTCTCCATAACTGCCCCCTGCTGGGTTCTGCCCCAAGCCACAGTCGTGAGGGGAATACTTTGTTATCATTTAATTTTAATTGTATGAAATCAGGCTGATGCTTTTCTATGTTTATGTAGCTAACCTAGCCGACAGTTGCAACTAATATTTTGCGGTGTGTATATTAGGCTGCTTTATCATCATTATCCCGACAAACACGAAGTAAGACATTGATCCAATGATGGGTCAACGTCCCACGCGGCAGCCCAACATTAACGCTCAACGTCTCGTGATCAACGTATTGTGCGTGCTGGGATACCCATGTACGATCGTGTGAATCCCCTTTATTTATTTAATCATATTCATTTGTACATCAAAACACACAAATGAGAGTAAAGTATAATTATAACACAGTACAAATGTGATAAATAATATCACTTTATTTTGTATCTTCTAGTTGTGAGTTACTTCGTGGTGATTGTGGCCATCCGTTGGCAGCGATGAGGTCTCTGTACCAGATTGCAGACGCTTTAGGCACGCGAGGTCTTCTGTCATCATCAAAACTAACACGATACAATCCAAACCTCTCTGTGTAACCCATCGCCCATTCAAAGTTATCCATGATGGACCAGGCAGTGTAGCCAAGGACGTTACAATCATCTAAGTTTATGGCTGAAACAAACAATAAATATATAGCATATGCACGGTTTTGTCTATGATTTACAGTGTAAGTATTTTTTATAGTACATACATATTTACCATATTGTTACATTATTTTTATTACTTATTGCATTATTTACCAATTTTTTTAATACTGCTGATAAACTACCGACACCTTGTGATTCATATACTTTAAATAGTGAGTTGTTTATGTTGGGTATGCCACTCTACAAACCTACAAATTGATCCTTTTTAACTGTAGCAAAGATTTTATAATAATGGGAATATTGTATAATATGTTTAGTATGTATAAATGTGATGATGTGTTGCCTATAATTACACCATTACATTGTTAATGCGTAGGCCTATAGTTGGGTAGGGGCATCTTCATCTATCCAGTTGTCTGCTACCAGCAGACTGCCTGGATATCACGTATATGTGCTATGTGTTCAGAACCCCCCTCTTCCCTGGCCAACTCCTGCGGGCCAGACAATCTGACTTGAGTGTGACCTCAACACAACAGTCAGTAAACCGGTGACGTCATAATGAATATTCATGTTGCTCCCACCCCCTCCTTTTCGTACAGGCTTCACACACACCTGTTGTCAGACTGGTAGTCTGACGGTCTGACCTGACGGGGCAGGGTGGGTAGGGGGGGGGGGGGTCTGTAGGTTTTGAACTGGACAAATTATTTATTTCACCTCCTGTCTGCATTAGTTTATTTATTTCACACTCTGCTTCAAGCAACATATTTATTTCACTTTCTTAGAAAATGTGTTCTATCTAGAAATTTGGATCCCCAATTAGACTAAGCATTGATGTAGGAGTTAAGGAGGTCTCGAGCGAAGCTAGGCTTCACAAATTTAAGGGTAATTTAATGATGCCGATCTAAGAAAGGCAAACATTGTTTGATTTATTTACAACATGTACTTCAAACAATTATTTATTTCATGAACTTCAATCTCAAAATATCTATTTAAAAAATACTCCACCCCCCCCCCCCCTTGGAGATTGAGTGGTGGCTCCCTTACCTTTGAGTACATTGTTAATGTAGTCATTGTAGAATGCAATACGGTCCTGGTCTTGCAGGTCCTCTCCAGTCTCTGACATGCCGTTCTCAGTGATCATCACAGGAGGGTTGCCGTAGTTATCCTTAATATACCCTAGAAGTTTACGCAGACCCCAAGGCACTGAGTACAGCCAATCAGATTGAGCCCTGAAAAGCAACATACAAAATCTATAATATGTTATATTCACATATATTGAGATCAAAAAGTAGTATCTTAAAAGTCATAAGAATGTGTCTCAGTGTAATGTGTAACTTTAGTAACTTTGTAGCGAGTTCAATGTGTTAGCAGTGATTACATAAGGTGGCCCTTATGAGAACGCACAGTGTGGCTTAGTATTAGGGTATCTCTCATGGAGTAAGAATAAAAGTTGATAGACTTGTAAAGCTAAATATACGATGCGAATTTATATTGGGATTTACTAATCTTGTAATTTTGTAGATTCCTATATCAGATTATACTGGTTTAACAATAGACTGGCCCATGGATGTATTTTAATGACCAGTAAGATCTATTACTTTGTATCGCATATTTGTTATCATGCTAATAACGAAAAATCATTCGAATTTGGTTTGAAAATTAATTTCCACATCATTCCCAGCAAACGCGAGACGTTGGCCAACGTTGGTTTACTGTTGGCCCACCGTCTACGACGTTGGTCCCACAGCAAACCAACGTCGGGCCAACATTTCATGTTTGCTGGGTTATTACGAAGTCAGTCAACGATATTAGAAAGGCATGAATTCTGAAGGTCACTACTGATGTCAATCAGGTTACTCACTGAAACCAGTCTGGATCAACATGATTCATAGTATCCTGATCCCATTCATAACTTTCTGGGAAGAGGGGTCTCTCATAGTGTTCAATCAGCTGAGTGGTGTAATGATTCAATCCAAAATAATCATGCGTACCTAAAGATCAAAGATTTTTGCCTATTCAAGATTTAACTGTAGACAATTTCAAAATCAACAAACAAAATGGCACCTGTCCATCGATAGTTCTTGTGTCAGAGCTGAACTGAGCTGAAGATCAATGATAAGAACAAACTTTGGTGCATTATCAAATACAAAAAAGGTAACTGCGGAGGGTATAGGTAAGTCAGAGATTATGTATTTATAAACTATATATCATGTTATGTCCACTGCTTTATGTTGAAGGTACATCTCCCACTTCATAAAAATGGCAAATACACCCTTCAACGTCCCACGGGGAGGGGGGGGGGGTAAATAAGTGAAGAAAGTGGAGCGCATCCTCACCTTGAATTCTCTGTTTTTCCTCCTCTGTGAACTCAGGGAGACGTGATTGGCTGAGCCCTTGTGCAGCACTCTTATCAGCAACATCCTGTTTCATCACCTGTATTAACGAAATTAAATTTAACAAACAAGTGCGTGAAATTACTTCAACATTTAGCAAAACGTCTTGTGTTGGTTAAGTTTGATTTTGTATATTCTCACCTCTGGGTAGTCGCCGTTAATATAGACGGGATGTGCAAACCATCCAAGCATGAATTGCATTGACCTCTCCGCCGCCTCAATGTCAGCTGGGGATTCTGTATAAGGCTCTTTCCAGTCAGAGTTCAAGGACATGGACACCTTACCTAAATCAATAAATACAAATATAACAGCACAACACATTACATGGAAAGGTGTTTCACTGAACCATAATATTTACAATATGGCAGACAGACCCCACTCTTGTGCATGTTGACCCTTCAACCGCCTGTGCCGCATTTATTCAGGTTTTAAGTACAGCACATTTTGTAACACATTTTAAATGTGCTGAAGATAAAATGTGACGTCAACCAGCAAGATTTGAAAAGAGTTGACCTCTATTTTGCAAATATGAATAATTTTTATCCATTTGAAGTTGCGGATCGCGTAAGCGAGACACAACTTCAAGTGGGTGAAAATTCAAATAATAATTTGCCGGTTGGAGGGTTAAGCTATTATACATTTTTTTTTTAAATAAAATATGAAATATTGATATTCTAATACTTTTCATACAAT
The DNA here is from genome assembly GCA_964017125.1 of Flabesymbios commensalis. Taxonomy (NCBI): domain Eukaryota; kingdom Metazoa; phylum Annelida; class Polychaeta; order Terebellida; family Flabelligeridae; genus Flabesymbios; species Flabesymbios commensalis. The sequence continues at coordinate 3,459,343 of OZ024903.1, read as the reverse complement.
TTCTAAGGATCAGAATATATTGGCATTGTTCCACACCAAAAATATAAGGATTCCTATTTCTTTTGAAAACATAAAATTTGCTTCTCTATAATGAACTTGCATTAACCCTTTCAAGCCCTTTTAAGAGTTTACCATTGCAGTGAATGAAGATGATTTGAGGTGGTAAAATATTAAAGAAAACTGCCATGTATTAGTAAACCAGTTTCATGGAAATATTCATTCTAAAACCCTTGGTTGTAGGAAAATTAAGTCTGTTTCATGGCTGTAAAATTCTGTTTCAATGCATCGTGAGGGCTTAAAGGGTTAACCTTAACTTAGATTTTCCTACCATTTTGTGATGCTCTGAATTCGTCGTTGTAGACATGCCAGGCCTCAGCGTGAGCTTTCAGAAGGTTGTGTGTCACAGTGTATGGAGCATAGCCTGGGTCATTAATACCCGGGGCAAAGGCACCGTTATATCCGAGCCAGGCCACCACCCAAGGCTCGTTAAACGTGAGCCACCATTTTACCTGATTAAAATAAGGTCCATAAAAGTCATATTGATAATAAAAGATTGATATGATTTAAAAATAATATCATAAAGTCATTGAGGGATCGGGGTTTGATCCCAGAGTCTTGCAATGCACCTCACTGTGCTTTCATATTCAGGTCCCCAGAGCCGTAACTCTGGTATGGAATAAACAATAACAATGTATTTTTTCAAGTTAATCGGCATGACTAGATGATGGCATGACATTAGATCAAAGATTCATTGGTCGGTTAGTTCCAAGTGATTCTTGGCTAAGCCAGCATTGCTTTAATGTATCATGGGAAGTTGTGGGCCGATGCGTTATAGTGTGTAGTTAATGTGAATCAAAATAAATGCCAATTTACAAAAATTGATGGTCATTTCTGGGGATCAACAGTTTACTGTCTTGAACAACAGTAAAGACCATCGTTGTGCAACACGAATAGGCCTACATCATAGTGGGCCTTCTAACCTCAGACACATTTAAATTTGAACTGGTCCCTTGACATGCCAGCTCATATGGCCTGAAGTATGCTATGCATGGCTTTCTGTTGGCTGTGTTGTGTACAGATGGGCCCAGATTGATGTACGTTTCTGCGGCAGTATGGACAGATGGACCCAAGAAAACCTTGGGCCTTTAATCAAATCTTCCAATTTCTCAGATGTTAATAGATCCCGTCATTTAAAGCTAAAAATAGCTTAAGCAATTCCAGTCCCAAATTACAAAAAATATAAAAAATTGAATTGTAAAAAATAACTACTTCACACAGAGGCATATGAACAGACAATAGGGGTGGGGACCCTGGTCTTTAACCCCTTCACTACCATACATGACGGAAATTTCCGTCATCAATCATCATTTTACGTAACCATACATGACGGAAATTTCCGTCGGATTTACCATAGTTATGGATCCTGGCATGCACTTCGGCCTGGAAGTGAAGTGGTTAACCCTTATAACGCTGGATTATTTTTTGTGGAGAAGGACATGGCGCAATGGTTGAAGCGTGGTGCTTTGCCGATGTCGCTGCCTGCCGTGTGGTCCGATGATAGGTCTTCAGACTTGATATCAGACTGTAAAAAACCTGCATCTTTACCTTTTTAAAATCATGGAGACCATAGGGTTTATTTTGTCTTTGTTTGCTCTTTCTGATTTATCTGAATACATATGTTATGGATCTACGATCATATTTTTACTTTTACAGTGCGGAGATCGACTTTAGACGTCAAGATCTGACGTCTACAGACGTCAGATTCTGACGACTAAAGTCGATCCCTGCGATGTAAAGGTTAGATAACTCTTATTTATTTTTAGACGCCTGTTATGGTATATACCTATAGTCTAAGACACAACTATCTGGTGCGCATGCTTTTTGTCGATTTCTCCGTCAATTCTGATTTCCCTGAAATTTTGCATTTTCAAGTCATGTCCTAAAATCGGTTATAATGTCGCAAAATTAGTTTAAATATTTCGAAAGTTAAGCCATTTGACATGTAATAAAATTCCAAAATTAGTGTAATGGGTTTATAGAGGGACGTCATATTTTCAATTTACTACTTTCAAATGGTCTAACTTTTGCAATTCCAAATATAACTTTTTTACCGATGTTTTACCGATGGTTTACCGATGTTTTTACCGATGTTAGGACATGACATCGATGAAAAGCATGCGCTCCAGATAATTATGTCATAGACTATAGTGTTTACGATCAGTACATCCCTGTAGCCAACTTTGAAAACATAAAACTTACTCTATCACCAAAGTTTTCATAACAGACTCGGGCAAAATTAGCAAAGTGATCCACGAGTTCTTCGTTTTCCCAGCCACCGATGTCCTGTAGAGCTTGAGGGAGATCCCAGTGATACAGTGTCAACATGGGTTCGACTCCAGCTTCCAACAAGCCGTTAATCAGGTTGTTGTAGTAATCTATGCCAGCCTGGTTAATGGTGTTTGTGGTGCCATCTGGTAGAATACGTGGCCAAGAAACTGAGAAACGGTAGACGCCAACCTGTGAAATAATATCAGGAGGTCATTCATAAAAATAACAGATTATCTGAGCGTCAAGCTAAAAAAAATACACAATAATGTTATTTAAAGGCCAACTCTAATGATTTGAAGGTTAATTGCATAACCTTTATATATAGGCCTACCGTCACAATCACAACCAAGAGGTGAAAAGAATATGCCAATACAAAGTGGCACATCTGATCTTATAAACAAATCTTCAAATTTTATTGTGTGATAAAGTCAATGATAGCTTTATCAGACAGAATGGAAAAATATTCCTTGGTGTACTGAAAACATTCAGTGTTATATTAGTGCTTATTTAATCTGATATAAGGCTGCATGTCTTATAGGAGATTTTAATATAAATCTGCAAGTATTTTAAATTATGTAAGATCAAGTAGATATAAAAATCAAATTATTCTATAACAAGGATGGAATAAAATTCATGTTGAGGTTGTTAAAAAAGTATTTATTATTTTCAGTGAAACGTTATTATATATACGAAACTTATGTATAACACAAAGGGTATTCCCAGATAAACTGAATATTGCTCATGTAGTGTGCCTTCCTATTTACAAATGCAGAAATAGTATGATGTTAAGTAATTATAGGCTCGTGCCTGTTTCGTCATTAGACTCTAAAATATTTTAAATAATTATGTATAATATACTAATTGAATTAATAATATAAATACCCATTTGGATTCAGCCATGATTATTTTCATAGACAAAATTGTATCAGCTCTAGATAATGGTGATGGTGTAATTGAGGTTTATTTGATATAATCAAAGGATTTGAAACTGTTGATCACACCTGATTATTAAAAAAAATACTAGTAAACAAAGTAGGAATTGAATTAATTGTGGGGCCATTATTATCTACTTTACATAAACGACATAGTTAATGGTTTGTCCATCGTATTTATTTTATATGCTGATAATTCAATTCATTTTAACAGGCAATAATTTTGCTGCTTGAATAGATATTATGACGAAAGTACAATTATAAAATAGCAACATTTAAATAAATCTGTTTATATGAACAAAATGCAATATATTATTTTTAATAATAAAAACAACACAAACATACTTAAATCAGATTCAAAACTAATTTGATCCACTCATATTTAGTATACTAAAAGTTAATATAGCTATTAAAGCATCAACTTTAAAAGGTCTTTATTATAGTTTCATATATTGTTATTTTACAAGTGCATTGTCGTTTGAGGTCAGACAAGTAAAAAATATATGATTTTGTTGTTCAAAGTTCGGGAAAGAACTGTAAGGATTATAACATCTTCTTCATATTTAGCTCATATTTCGTTTATAGTATTTGAAAATATCTATATATAGAAATATTTATACTGAGCACAAAATATATTGTTGCCTATAATCTTCAATGATATGTTCATTACAAAGACTACGATACACAGCCATAATACCAGGGAAATTAATCATATCCATCTAACTGCTTGTAAAAGTAAATTGTCACAACATTTACCGGAGTTAAGTTTTTGAATTGTATGTAGCCTACTCTAAGGTAAAAACGAATATAGTTTGTCAGGATAAAAACATTTCAAATAATGCTTTGTAGCTAATGGTTTTCCATCAGCAAATGCTTACTTTGCTCTTCCACAAATTTTTGCATTGTTGTTTTCTGCATTTTATATGTAACAATTGAATTATTGGAAGTATTTAGAGGGCACATAACACCAGGCCCTGTATGTGTCCAATCCTCATTGACATGTCAATATGATATTTTTTTAATGCATACTAAATTGTGATGTTTAAACATGTCTCGTGCCAATAAATATTTGTTTAATTTGCCTTAATGTGTCCAATCCTTTTTGACATGACAATATGGTTTATTTTTGGTACATACTAAATTGTGATGTTCAAGTAAATTGTGATGTTCAAGTAAAGTGCCAATAAATATTTTTTTAATTTGCATGAATCTCGTACGATCCCAGCAAACACAAAACATTTGTATAACATTTGTACAACGTTGGACCAACGTCTTCGACGTTGGTACAACATTGTACAAATGTTATACAAATGTACATCATTGTACAAATGTTATACAAATTTTTGAGTTTGCTGGGATGTGATGCATGCTACTTACACCTAATGCCACAGTCATGTCTATATCCCTGGTATACTTGTTATAGCTGTCACACGCCACGTCACCCGTGTCACCATTAGCGATATTACCTGGAGTGTGAGCAAATCTGTCCCATATACTCTCTCCTTTACCTGAAATTGAAACACAACACAACATTATTTCATTAGTTTTTTTGTCCGACCTAACATTCTATGCCAGGAAATTGTCATGGTCGACATATCCCAGCAAACATGAGACGTTGGCCCAACGTTGGTTTACTACGTAAGCCCAACAATAAACTATAGTTGGGTCAACGTCTCATGTTATTAGCTGTAAAAAAAGGCTTCGGTCTCGACCTTTTGCACACCCATTGCAAGAATGCAAAACTCATGAGGCTTTAGTTTATACGGGAACACAGCTGTGTAGTAATGCTTCGATATGCCAGTGGAACATATACGGGGGGGGGGGGGGGTGAGTTTCTAAATCTACAAATCAAATATCCAATTAGTTAATCATTCAAATAATCAACCAATCAATCAATAACACTTCTGTAGTGCATAAATCATCAAAGGACAGATCCCAGGGCAAACAAATCCATAGCAAACGCAAATTCGTCCTGACCTAGGAGTATAACAGGGACGTCAGGTCTAATATAAATTATGAGATGTTTGTGTACAATTATATTACCCCCGTGCTATAATACTATGTTATTTGTAAATGAATTTTAGTTGTAATTTTAGACATTTTTTGAAAAAAATTAGTACCTGTAATTTATACAATATGAATAAAAAGACTGGGTTTAACATCCTCCATATTTAATTTACATGTCATATTTAAAGATGACGATTTTTCTAGCTGACTGATTAATGATAATGCAAGTAAGATTTACCTACTTTCGCCCATTATCGAGGGTATTTTTTATGAATTTACAAAGCTATACATAAGACATAAGTCATTCATTGCAAATGGTGCTGATGTAGAATATACTAAAAAAAACATTGGAAATTGCATGTGGATGGTGCCGTTTTGGATTATATTTCTTTAAAAAAAAAACAGAAATGCAAGTCAAAATTTCAATCTATCATAATTTTGAGTCAGTCAGTTAGACTAGCAGGTAAAACTAGTATTTGGAATGAATATGTAGGCCTGATCAAATTAATTTTCATGCTGGATAATTTGTATGTGCAAAACGTTGAAAATGTAATGTTCTTGCCAACCCATCTAGCCCCCATTGTTATGATAGACCCCACCATAGCTTTAGATGTAATATTGAATCTGAAATATCACGTGAATATATAGCTTTAAGTAATTTCCGGATTTTTTCAATTGTTAAAGTGTTTAAAATATGCGCTACTGAAAGCCTCTAGAATGACATAAATTTGCATTGAAATAAACTAGACTCTATACGATAATAATTTTCTACATTTAAAATGGTGATAAAATGGCTATAGAGATAAAAGGGAGATTGACTTGAGCGACATCATCCGTGTGTGGAAAACAAACTAATTGTGAATTGACACCAAAATGTATTTCACCAAACACCAGATGACGTTTTAATGTTGGTCCAGCGTTTGGTTTCCTGGTCTAGGGGGTAGATATGCTTTCTGGGATAATATTGCCTTTTACTGACCATCTGCGTAAAACTCAAAACGATCTGGTTTTGATAAGGTACCATGACACATGCTTAATTTCAGTAATGTGAATGCTTAGATAAAATTGGTATAATTAGGCCTATATATTACATTTTTACTGACCATCTGCGTCCCAGGCGCCTTCTATCTGGTAAGCGGAAGTGGCTGTTCCCCACATGAATCCTTCAGGGAAAGTGTCATACAAAAACTCGTCATCATCCTGACACATGACCGATGTCAAGGTCACGGCTAGCAGCCAATATCTCAAAAACATCCTGTTTGAAAATAAAACGAACCTTGTATATTGTCTGAAATACAAATCATTATTATGGTATTGCCGGGTGATCAAAATAGATCTATTTTGACGCGAAGCGTACTTAAAATTGATGTTTTAATGCTCTGCCGACATAGCAACAACATTATTGAGTATCCAAGCTCTATTAAATATAATATTTTAGAAATAATTATTAACCAAAAAAAAAATCATCTAAAAGAAACACAAGATATCCGTAGAATAATTCCAGAGAGGCTTCTAAATCTACCTGGCTTACTTTGACGTTGACACTTTCTAGATTAGTAATGAGTTAGAAGTTATGCATGCATGGCGAAATTTTGCGAAATAAGACTGGCAGCAAAAAATATTGAATGGGCGATGTCGGCCCAACATTAGTAGGCCTACATTATTTTTTCTAATTATCTCTTCTTTGAAAGGGAAACAAAAAGCTAAAAACGGGATGCTAGCTGTCTGACAATGAGTGTCCAGACGGGGAGCTGGGTGTTGTTTACAGACGCAAGAAATTCAAACAAAATGGCGGCCGTTTATAACCTGTTTGCTTCGAATTTCAAATAGTTTACATTTTTTTATGTGACCCTAAAAACGTATTAGAAGTGTCGCACAGACGTTTTTTCATTATCCCAAATAGATTGTAGATCACTAAGGGGGTCACCATTCAATTACTAGGAGGGGGGCTGGAGTTTTTGAAGTGGACACATTATTTATTTCACTTCCTGTCTGCAATACAATACTTTATTTACTTCACACTCTGCCTCAAGCAAAATATTTATTTCACTTTCTTAGAAAAAAATTCTGTCTGCAGAGTTTGATCGCAAACTAGACTAGTAATGATGTGGGGGTCAATGAGACGTGTGAATAGATGCGTCACAAATTCATGCATTAGTCCAAGCTAGTGTAATGCATTTTGTCACTGAATCTTGTGTTGTAACATATATAATGTTTTTGGTTGTTTTTATCCAGTTCGACCATGCTGATTCCAAATCTGATGAGTGCCAGATTGTAACTGTTGAGCATTTTTAGCAATAGGCAAAATTCAAAATGGCCGCCATACGAAAATAGTTTAAAATAAATGTTCCCCCCCCCCCCCAATTTTTTTTCTCGTTCTAATAGTGTCTTTCAAGGCATAATGCATTACTTGACTTTGACTTGAATTGACCTTTGCATATATGAGCCCGCAGACCTCCATTCGGAGTGTCAGGCGGTGGATATAGTTCTGATAGAGCAATAAACTAATCATTAAAATGTAAAATACCGTTGGTGATCTAGATTAAATACCAACCGGTGGAAAAAGATTTCACTTGGTCATTATAGCCTACCATCTTGCTCAGAAAATAATTTTATTGATGAATTGGAGTATCTGGCAGTGGGACTGATAGTTCACTAATAACTGGCGATTTATGATGACGTACACTTTTGTACTGCCAATAGGCCTATGTTTTTTAAAATTTATGTTACCTCTAATATATTAGAAAGATTGACTAGGCCCTACGAGTTATTTTTCTGTTATGGTTACTCTAGGTGAGGCCCCTATATAAAAGGCCACAGAACGGAACAGCGACTAATCGTTTGTTAGAAATAAATATATTGCCCTCATAAAAAAAACACAAGCTGAGCAAAATAGGAATGTGCGGGTTGACGGAGTTAAAATTTTGCTAATCAGGTCATCACAGAGCGGTATATACACAGATGGGCATGCACGTAGGCCTAGGGGCGGATCTAGCTTTCCAATGACGAGGACGTAAAAATTGACAGAGGAACATTTCACTGTTACAGTAGGGACATGCCCCCTTGGAAAAATTGTGAATTTCAAAGACTTTCTCCTGCAATGTAAGACATATTGGTCACTCTTTCTTCCATAGTGTGTCACCAGTTCATAAGAAAAGCCTAAATAAGATTATGGATTTCTTAAAGGGGGAGGGGGGCTTAAAGTTAATCCACCTCCCCCCCCCCCTGGAACCGCCAATGACCTGTCCTATTATTAAACAACCTCCAAATCAGAAAATGTGTAATTAAGATAGGGGGACACAACTCCACAATACAGTATATATAAATAAAGGTATGCATTGAGAATTGTTAGCTTTTGAAGAAGCCACATATAGTATGTGATTTCAACATGAAGCGTACAAGTAATAGATCGACGTTTAATTTCATCTCGCACGTGGTAATATATTTCGTAGATGAGGTTTTCAAATCAACATGTCATCTTATTCCCAAGCTGCTGTTTACTAAAAAGTACGTTTGCTTCTCTTGGTGTTTGTAAAACTAGTTCTATCAACTAATTACATCATATTTATAATATTACTAATGCTAATTGCCGATAAATCTGAAAATAAGTAATATATAGTGGCATTATATGTATATATCAGTAAAGGTTTCAGGAGTATAATGACTTATTACACAAATCGATCCATAGCTCGGTAAATATTTCCAAAATGGTAGGTGTACTATGCAACACCGGGGTAGTATATGGAGAAACATATTTCTAGTGACCAACTCTGGGCATCATTCTCCTTGATGTTTGTGATTCCCTTTACGGTAATATAGAAGTGCTTTGCTCCGCCATATTTCCATCAACTCGGGACGACGGGAATAAATAACTCCTTTTAATTCATTCTTCTGTTTATTCTCTCTTTATTGTAGTCTAGACATTCAATAGTGCACACAATCCCCAAGCGGAGTACGACGACCTAACGCCATGCGGCTTTGCCCTGCGGTCGAGACGGAGCGTCCGTTCGACTCAGTGGCTGCGAGATAAATGAAGCGCGCTCGGTTGGCGGCAGAGGCTATTCAGAGCGTGGCTGCGTGGGCACGGACACTCGTCAGAGGTCGTAAACCCGAGCAGTCCGGAACGGGTGAGACGCTATCCCCACAACTTCACAATGTGATTGTCAACAGGTATGTATCACACTCAAAGCCACAGCCCTCTCATACATTGTTTATCGTCAGAGGAGCTATTGAACTTGATCAACTACAGCTCTAATAATTGATGCATAAATACATAATATTAATACTTAAGGTACATACTAAAACTTGGCAGGCAATTATTAATATTGCATGTTTTATTTATTACTCAAGGTTTACAATCTGCATTACAAATCAGCATAGTCGAGTCATGTAAAAACAGTCATGAAACTTACCCTCCTCGATTGGTTAATATTCTATGATATTGGCTAATCTTCAAATTATCAGGCGATTATATTGTTTGCATAGTCGTAATTTAAAACTTTGAATGCTCAACATCAGCTGTGACAACCCGTCTGGTAGCTCGTTTGGGCGAAATCATGCTACCATGACGACAGCGAACGCCACCGTGATTCACGGTGACAAATTAGCTTTAAACCATAAAATACACTGACAACAAAATCATGAAAGTGGCATACAGAATACGTTTCCTGCTCTGAAGTATCAGTAAATCATAATGACAATAGGCAATATATCATTTAGACCAACATAGGCCTATATTATTTTTTCTTACAAAAAATGATGACGATCTTCAATTGTGCCAGCTCCAAATATTAAAAGTAAAATCAATATTTCTCAGTCTCAAATATTTAGAAATAATATCGGCTAAATTTTTTTCAGTGTACTAATTATACTATAATACTATGTCATAAATAAAAAAAACAACGGCTGCCATCTTGTGTGGGTGAAATATTGGTCAAGTTATCTAAAAGATACAAGACATGACGAGCTCGACCCAGAGCTACCTAGAGAGGATAAGCTATTATCTAGGTGATAAAATAAGCGTATTTTTCATAAGTAAAAAAAACGGCGGCCATCTTGGATTTATAGGTGAAATATAGGTCAATTTATCTAATATACACAAGAAACGGTTTTTCTTGACCACAAATCGCCTAGAGACCATAAATGACACATATCTAGGTGGCAAACCAAGATTATTTTTTTTAAATAAAAAAAAATGCCGGCATCTCGGATTTGTAGGCGAAATATAGGTCAAACTATCTCAGAAAGCCAAGAAATAAATTTATCAATGCCAAAACACATAGAAACCATAAATCACACATATCAATGTGATAAATCAATAGAAATTCAATTTTCTGTTACATTTTGGCGGCCATTTTGAATTTAGCGTTTTGTGAAAAATGCTCAAGGTTTACAATCTGGCACTCATCGGATTTGGAATCGGCATGGTCAAATTATGTAAAAACCGTCATAAAACTTTACATATGTCTCAAGACAAGGAGGTCACGTGACCACTAGCCACCATTGATGAGCTGAGCGAACTGAGCCATTAAATACTTACGAGATGTCCTTCAGACAATTATTTATTTCATGAAAATTCAGCCTCAAAATATTTATTTCCAAAATACTCCAGTCACCCGTTTGATGGTGGCCTCCTAAACATTGATTAGGTGCCTCTAGTGCTTTTTTCAATAGGCAGCTGGTCAGCCGTGTCTGTGACCGGTGCCCACGCCAAGTAGCCTATCTAACGGGCAATGTGCAGGTTGATATAAAGGAATTCGAAAAAACCTACCTGTGCGGTTTGTCGAGGGTCTGCCTTTAAAGTGGATGACCGCGATGTGTTGATTTTATTTTATAACGTTGAGAGTCAAAAAACGCCAGATGTTGACCAAATGTTGTTTTAATGTTGGGTCAACGTCGTAGACGGTGGGCCAACATTAAAATAACATTGAGTACATGTATCGTGTTTGCTGGGACTATCGGAGTCATTTTATCTGAGTTGTGAGATTTCGCCATATGTTGGGCCCGGATTGTTCACTGTCGTTGTATAACAGTCACCCTCCTGATACGTGATCTAGTTATCCCACTAAACACGAGCCATCCCTATGTTGGTTTAATGCTGGCCCAACGTCGTAGACGGTGGGACAACATTAAAACATCACTGTCATCAGCTATTACCATATCGCGTGTTAGTAGGGCAAGGATTATTATAAGGCCTATCTTCAGTGATCATAGAAATAATCATAGAAGTAAGGCTTAGATTTCATGGGTATATAATGCATGCAATTTATAATCTAACTCCTTTCAAAGCTAACCCAATATATCACGTGTTTCGGTAGACGTTATATATACCGGTTTACGGTAGGTGGCGCCAGAGGTCGTATAAATGGCACTGTCAGACAGTGAAGTATTTATATATATATAGTTCACTGGGCTTAACCCTTCCAGTGCTGGGACCCTCTTTAGACGAAAAACGACGTCTATAGATTAGGCGTTCCTTTAATCAGATAATGGCCGTAAACCATTAACCAATGATTCAAAATTGAAAAAAATCTCTTTGGTTTCCATGTTAATCAGATTTATACAAAAATATTTCAGTGTTGTAATGGCCAGCACGTTTAAAACTGACACTGACTGACAGTAACAGTGATATTTTTTGTCATAAATGAAATTGACTAACTGACTGAAAACGTATACACCTCTTTCCACATTCACCACAAAACCGTTTAAAATGCGAAACACACCCATAAACCGCTAAATTAAATAATTATTTGTAAATAAAAAAAAATACAAACCATATCTACAAAGTTGGTAGGCCCCTACTGTGAAAATATTAGATATATCAATGTTTGTATATAATCTTGTATTTGTATATGTATGTGTACATAACCTTGTAACTGTTTGGTAATAAATAAGGTAAAAAAAAAGAGTTGAATAAAAAATATAAAAAAATAATAATAATAAATTCTCACCCACTTGAAGTTGTATCTCGCTATAACCTGGCTATCGCGACCCACAACCTCAAATGAGTGAAAATTACTCATATTTGTTTAATTTGAGACCAAACATTGGCAATTTTGTACGTTTAAACGCTCATTTTATTCCCAATAATTGTCATTTAAACGGATTATAAAAACAGATTAAAAACGACAATACTTGGATATAGTGGGCGGGGGCCCTGGTGTAGTGGTTAAAGCTGCCGAGAGCATTGGTTCCTCTCCCGCTCTGGCATTTAAATACAACAGTTTCTTCACCGCTCACTCGTAGAGATTCAATATTGTGGGGAGCCTTCGTGAACGAGAGGTAGCATGCTCGGCCTCAGACTGCCAGGGATCGAATTTTGCATTCTGTGTCTGGAGGACAATGTCATCTCACCATCCTCACGAGTGTCTCCTGGCCCAGTTTAGCTTATAATGTGCACAAAGGTGGCTTAAAACCCTATTCAGTCATTCATTTACTGGATAGAATAGGTGCTGAGCTGACCCAAGATGATGTATCATCAAAGACCCTGTACAATAAGATAGTCAACTCTCCCCAAAACGTGAAATCGCTCTCAGTGCTGTCCCCCGGTATTGGGAGTTGGAACTAATGCTTTTACCATCTATCAAGTATGATTTTACCATGTTACGACGAGCAATTAAGACATTGATCCTATTAAAAACAATACATACTTCACATCACAAAAATCAGAAAAATAAGTATTGACGGAGGTTTACTTTTTATTTTTTATCCAATAATTTGTTGGTTAGTTATCAATAACAACAGGTGACGCCCAGCTAGCACAAGACGTCGACTCAATTATAGTGTAATGCTGGTACAAGGTTTGTAATGCTGGTCTAGCATTACCCCATCATTGGCTCATCTTCTCGTATCTGCTGGCAGGTGACATGGGTGCAAGGGTAGATACGGGCAAAGAAAACCAAGATAAGGGCAATGGAAAAAATATATATAATATTACAATATATTATAGTCCAATGTCATGGATCATTTGTCATGTTTACCATTTGGAATATACTTCAACAGAAATATTTTGTTGATATAAAGCATGTTACTGTTACTGCTGATTTTGTCACAGAATTAGCTCATTCAATGCTGAAATCATTTACGCCACAGACGGGTATGACCATTGAGGAAGAGAATATTTTTGTATAATATTATATATCAGTGGATATATTTGTCGCAAAGTGTCGCGATCTGCATGTGATCACTATAAAGTAATTTTGATGCCACTAATAAATTGCATACATTTCTGTCTAAGAAGCAATATTTGAATATATATTCAAGGTGTGGGGCTTTTGTTTCACGTCAAAACTTAATACAATTAATTGGTTCAAATGACATTTTCGGAAATATACCTGAACACATTCTACATAGGAGTCACAACAGAGATCAAATTATTACCATCATCAAAGACACTAAATCACGTGCAAGTTGTGAATGTTTCACATTAATATTACATATTTATGTCCCCATTCGGCTACACCATGTACTGCGGGGAAACAATGAACACCTTATTACGAGTAACGGCAGGAGAAATAGAAAATTATTCAAATTCAACTAAAAATAAATTGTGTCATAAAAATGAACGTGTCTTGTTTTCAAGATATCAGAATACGGAACTGCTAACGCTCCAGTCCTCAGTGACATTGATGGCAGTGGTCCGAGAGAGAATGCTCACATATTATAATTTTATTTTGTGTTGTAAATATATTTTTTTAAATAATAAAAGTTTGAGCTAAATATACGTCTGCCAAGTTATGGTTGTTATCAATGTTTTGCCCCGATCTCCTTTGTGGTCGCTATGCTTGACGACATATCGTCACTCCCCTCCCGTTCTGTGCCCACATATTTGTGTACTTTCTGTACACAGCTCTTCTGTTATTTAAATGAAGACATTTTAATTTCATAAGTTGTATGATAATATAACATGACTTTTCTGCTATATTAGCAGTTATTTTCGTTCCAAAAATAAAAATTGCAGAGATAATGTCACAACTGTCAAACCTAGAAAAATATTATTTTTTATTTGGAAGCTAAATTGGTGAAATTATCACTTGTTTCATAAGATGATACACTTGCTAAAGCGTAGTTCCAACTCCCGTTAAAAGGGGACAGCACTGCACAATGTATTACACGCATTTGTATGGTGAAATCCGTAAGTTGATCATCTTATTGTACAGGGTCTTTGGTATCATAATCACAGATAGACGGGATGCCTGTCTGACACTGCATTTTAGACAGAGAGCTGGATGTTGTTTACAGACGTGTAAATTGGTCAAATGTGATCAATTGTTTGTAGGCCAACCCATCCGAATAGAAATATGACGCCACCCCATATTTTCGGTGGGTGGGCCCTACACAAATTAGTGAGGCACCCTATTCAGGAATACCCGTCTGAACCAGGCCACTTGCATTGCGCGCCTCGCGATGTCATCAGGGTAATTCAGGAATATTGAAAATAAATAAACTTTACAACGAGAAAATATAGCACTTGGCGATAGAAGTGGTGTACTCAGGGGCGGATTTAGACCGGGTTGACAAATTTCCGGTCCCTCTCAGCATTTTCTAATCTATCAAACTACACAGGGTTGGACACCTGAAAAGCACTAAAATATTTTATTTTTTCAAGTTGAAACCCGATCATCGTTTTTATGACAAAGTTCATTAGAGCCCAGTCATAATTTTAATGACAGGGCTCCAAAACAAACTGAAATACATGTCAGTATATCTATCATAGCTGGGGGCGGGGGCCCTAGGGTAGTGGTTAGCACCGCTGCCTTTCACGCCAGAGTTCGGGGTTCGGTTCCCTGTCTCGGCGGTTAAAGAAACAAAAAATGTTTCTTCCCCATCCACGTGTGAAAGTCAATATTGTGGGGAGCCTTTGTGACCGAGAGGTAGCGTGCTCGGCCTCAGACCGCCAGGGCTCGAATTTTGAATCCTGTGTCTGGAGGACAGTGTCATCTCGATCATCTCACCATCCTCAGGAGGTTCTCCTGGCCCAGTTTAGCCTATATGTGCACAAAGGTGGCCTAAAGCCCGATTCATTTCATTTCATTTTTTATCATAGCTGGTCAATTAGCAGAGTAGGCAGTCTGTTTATTTGATCTCAAGATAAGCATTGGCCCTAATTGTTGTGGAGGGGTGGGGGTAACTACTATTGTTGGATAGTGTGCCAATCACGGCGCAGTGTTGGCACTCGCCGGTGGCTGATCAACCGCTGTCACGCTGTCTGAAGGCCTTGAGCCAATGTTGGAGCAACATTGGCTCTTGGTCCACTGGTGGTGTGAGTTGATTGGTTGAAGTTGTTATTTATTGTTCGAACGCAGAGTCACGATTGGCCGTTAACAGTGCCGCCCGCTCTCTCAGAGCTCGCTCTCTGGAAACGTCACTCGTTCATGAAAGAGCAAAGGAGAGAGTTGGAGAGTCAATCACTGAATGAATGCAGCACTGCACTGTATGAATGTTAAACATAATGATTATGACAACACCCTGCGAACTTTGCTTGGATATGGAATGGAAATAAAGATTATTAATCGGAGCTACTAGTTGTCTTTTGTGGGGAGAGGTTCCGTGCAGTTGTGAACTTTACAGCTAACTATATTACATCCACTTCAATATCTTATCCATAAGGTTGGGAAAATAGTTATTAATTGTTTTTTTTAGTTTTAAGCTCGTTTTGATTGAAATGTAATATTACTTGTATAAAGGAAAATGAACATTAGAGTGTGCAACACATCAGCTGACGTATAACTACAAGCTTCTAGTATATTTTTCGAATGAAACAATGTAATATCATCATATATAATGTTACGTGTAGGGTATTTCAGTGACCGATATGGTGGTGGTCTGATATTTATAAGTATACAATCTACTTTATTGTTGTTGTTGTTTTAAACTATGATTTCACATCGAGAGATTGCAACGTTCCTGATTGATTGCATAAAATGTTAAATGTTCTTTCAATTGATAATTCTTTGATAAGCCTCCGCCTTATTGTTCAACTTTAAACAGGTAAACATATATACAAACTTATTCCAACAATAAATACTAGTAACAAGACACCATTTCATACAGTATTCTTTATCCTCAATACTGTGGATCTGGTATTTTTCGCGTGTTTAAATTTTTGCAAATCTCGAATTTTCGAATTTTCATGTTCATTTAGTAGCGCCAATATAAAAATAAGTTTTGCGGGAATTTGTCCTCCTCGTGAAATTCGCGAAAATTGAAACCTCGCGAATATTACCAGTTCTACAGTATGTTGCAGTTGTCTGACTTGCACCACCTAGTTTTACTAATGGTTGTCACAAATATAAAACTTACCAGGTGCATCAACACATTACAGTCATGGAATTCTAACTTTTATTGTTAACACTTAAAGCGCTGAATTAATTTGTAAAAAACATCGAAACCAAATGTTTTTTTTTAATTTGAAATTACCATAACTGTCTTAGTTAGCTCTTTCCGATTCATTTGAATACCTATGTCATGGGTCTATGACCATTAGAAATATTTTTACTCTTACACGGGGATAGATTTCAGTTGTCGGAGTCTGACGTCTACAGACGTCAGATTCTGACGACTAAAGTCGATCCCCGCGCTGTAAGGGTTAAAATGATTTAGTTTTTTTAGTCAGCTAAAATTAAACAAATGTAACTAATTTTTAACCACTTGAGGTTGTGGATCGCGGTAGCGAGACACAACTTTACGTGGTTGAAAATTGAAATAAATTCACCGAGCAGGATCAGGGTTAAAATGATATATAGTAAAAGTCACTTTAAATCTGTCACTTTCGCGTTGCATGTTTTTCGCTCATTGCTCAAGCAATTTTCATCCGATTTTCATGAAATTGGACAAGCGTTAGTTTCTAGTCTTACGGCACCTGCCCTGAAATTTCAGGGAAAAATATTTCGTAGTTTGAAAGTTAGACCATATGACCATATGACATTTTGCGAATTATGACGCTCCTCTATAAACCCATTGCACGCTATCAGCTTCACTCACGAAAATCCACTACATGTCAAAGGGTCTAACTTTTGAAATACTGATTCAAATTTCACAAAATTTTTAGGGTAGGCGCCAGAATAGTTGAAAAGAGTGCTTGCAAAATTTCATGGAAATTGATTTAGAAATGACTGAGAAATCAGCGAAAAGTCAGCTGGTGGAAGTTGACTGCAGGTTTTAATCCTTTAACTACTTTTCTACCTGTTTTATTAGCCGATCAAATCACTGTTTTTGGGAATGAAATGGGTGTTTAAACATCAAGATTTGTAAATGTTTGGTCTACAAATTTTCAACCACTTGAGGTTGTGGATCGCGGTAGCGAGACGCAACTTCAAGTGGCTGAAAATTTAAATTATTTAATTCAGTAGGATGAGGGCTAACATAGCCTATGTTTTGTGGTTGAGGCAAGGAAATTGTATTATTGACAATTTGAGGAGCAAGTAAGCAAAATAGAACCTGAATTCTTGTGTAGGGCCTACTGGTAAAGTGTAAAACTTCTGTGTGGAGACAATGTTTGAGATTCAAAACGTTTTTCTACCACGAGGTACCCATGTCCATGCAGTAAAAATGAAATGAATCGGGCTTTAAGCCACTTATGTGCACATACAGGTTAAATTGGTGAGATTAGTGAGATGACATTGCCCTCCAGACACAGGATTCGAAATTCAAACTCGGCGGTCTGAGGCCGAGCACGCTACCTCTCGGTCACAGAGAGGCCACAATACTGAGTTTTGGGAGTGGATGGAGAAGAAACATTTTTGTTTCCTTCAAGCCGCCGAGACCGGGAAACGAACCCCGAACTCTAGCGTGAAAGGCAGCGGTGCTAACCACTACCCTACGGCCCCCGCCCTGTCCATGCAGTATTTAAAAACATCATAGATTATAATTGCTGAAAGTGCCATATTCACCCTGGGGGATATGTGTGATGGATCATACATTTATTATAGGGATACTTTATATTTCAAAGATGTAAATTACCCTGTAGTTTCCCTGACTTTTCCCTGCCAATATTTATATTTTCCCTGTGTCCAACCGGAACCCATTTAGTCGTGCCGTTTCATTTTTATTGAACATAATTAACTGAAACTAAAAATGACAAACTGCATAATTATTTTATTAGTGTGTTTTCTCTGTATTTCACAAACTTACAGAATTCCCTGCATTTTCCGGATAGGGAAAATATTAAGCAATTTGTTTAGACCTTTAAAGGCTCCCATTATGGTTACTGTGGAGCTGGTAATATTCGCGAGGTTTTAATTTTTGCGAATTTCGCAAGAAGGACAAATTCGGGAATTCGAGAATCTCGAAAAAATTATTATCATAATGCGCTATTAAAGAAAAATAGAAATTCGCGAATTCCAAGTCCTGTGAGAAATCCCAAAATCAGAAAATCGCAAAAATTTTAAACACGCGAAAATTACCAGATCTACAGTATTTAGCATTCGTTGACAAAATTAATGTATTCATTGACAATTTCTATTTTTACCTTAGCGATTTCGCATATCATCCAGGGTTCTGACCAAGCCCTTTTAGCGTGTCGGGCCGACACGCTGAGTTTCGCTGCCGCTACGCTACCAGTATCGCCGACACGCTGCCGATACGCTGAATAAAGAGCGACACGCTGCCGATACTCTGGAACTAATCCTTCTTTTCTTAATCCATTTGAAAATTACGAGGCTGCCGTATCCCAGCAAACACGAGGCGCTGACGCAATGATTGCCTGATGATGCGTCGACTTTGCAGAGAGCCGGCCAGCATTAGGCCTAACACATCATTTGTGCAGCGACTCCTGTATGTTGGTTAAGCAGTAGCCGTGACGTCCTCATTGAGGCCGTGGATTGCTGTATTTTTTCACCCGAAAAAATCAACGTTTTTTCAACATGGCGGTGACTGAGAGCGATCTCGACCCCAAACCACAAAAAATGTCCATAATGTTTTATTAACTGTGCGAAAAATAAACCCATCATGCGATCTCGTTGCTGAAATGCTACTGATTCTAAAAAACATTATTTTCGACCTGATTATTCAAGGCTAAATCTTAGTTATGACCGTCCAAAGAAATGTCCCACGATTTTGCACGGGGTCAATCTGTGGCTGAAACCTTCAGCCACGCTGGGGCTGTTTAGCAGCGCTGAATACCGCGACCGCCATTGGCGGATTGCCAAATTTCAGATGCGACATAGGCTCATACCTGGGTTGCAGCGGAGCTGGCATAATATCTTCTACGATGCTCTGCCTATTAGGGTTTATATATTATGTGAACTATTTGCACCATAATAAAATTTATCTACCACCTCCTCTATATGATACAACCTAGACCTAGAAATAATTTAGACAGTGTATCTCTAATACTGATATGGAGATGTGTAAAAATATACATGTAGGCATACATGTAGGCCCCTATTACTAGCTTTAAATGCTATAGAATGTATAAGTATAACGAAAGGTGCATGCACACACAAGTTATTGCCGTGTATCTGGCGATTATGGATTTCTAATTAATAGCGGCTGTGCCGTGGTTTGTCTGCAAAGTAAGTCTATAAAAAAACATTGAATCTATATATAGATGAGACAGATGTCAAGCTTTTTCAAGTGTGGCTTTTTCCTTTATTTAATCACTGTTGCCACCGAGTGACGCGATCAACAGCAAAACATCACAGGTTTATGTAAAATTCCAGATTTGTCATGGTTTATTTATATTTTAACAAAAAAATTAAGGAATTAGAACCCTGAATCATCAGAAATAGATTCTCACTTCATCTATTTCTAATATCATGCAATAGCTGTGTCACTGATAGTCAGAGATGGCTGCAGACTGTTGACATTAAAAGCTCAAGAAGCACTTTATAGATACAACAATGTAGGCTATACATATATGTGATAAAGATATACAGTGAATAATGCTATAAAAGAATATATGCGGAATAATTTTTTTAAACACTTATCCTGCTAACTTAATTTATTTAAATTTATTTAAATTTTCACCCAGTTTAAGTTGTGTCTCGCTACCGCGACCCACAACTTCAGGTGGATGAAAATTACTCATATTTGTTTAATTTGAGATGAAAAATTGCAAATCTTGATGTTTAAACACTCATTTTAATCCTAATATCAGTTATCTGTTTACTTATGAAACGGATTAAACACGACCATAGTCGCGATCAGAAGGCAAAGGGTTATTGATAATGACATGCCTGAGACAGCATCATAACAACACTATAGAACAACGCCATGTTATCAGTGGCGTATCCAGGAATTGACAGACGGGGGGGGGGATTTTGTAAGAATTTACACACACCACTGCTGACATTCCACGTTCACCTTCGATTGAGAATCGATTGAGAATCGAACAGGGACATCTAGTGGCCAAGTCAACCAGCTCTCGGGCAGTACATTCTGTACATTCAAAATAGAAGCCTTCTATTTTGAATGCACAGAATGCCCGAGAGCTGGTTGACTTGGCCACTAGGTGTCCCTGTTCAATTCTCAATCGCAGGCTTATTTGAGTGCGATATGGGAAAATACAGCAACCGTTCCCTGGATAAGGTGTGAGCCTGTAGGCGAACACCTTATTCATTGCACATGTGATGTATTACTGAACAACGTCTGCAATTTCTCACACGATGAAGTCACACATGACATTAATTGTCATACATTGCAGTTCAAACTATAGGATAAGTGCGATATGGGCTTGTACCGATATGTCTCATGGTGAGAAACACTGCATGAAGTGTGAGAAAAAGTCCATTTAAACAACAACATTATTACTGTATGATATCAAAATCTTTTACGTCAGCTGTCATGATTAAAAACATAATTGTAACTAGCAGGGTTTGCTTTAGGTTGATATATGTGTCCATTGTTTAGGCTCAATCAGTATTTAAAAGGATAATCAGACCAGGTGACGCTGAGGTACAAGTTAATTACACCAGGTGACGCTGAGGTACATGTTAATCACACCAGGTGATGCTGAGGTTTATGTTAGTCACACCAGGTGACGCTGAGGTTCATGTTAATCACACCAGGTGATGTTGAGGTTCATGTTAATCACACCAGGTGACGCTGAAGTTCATGCTAGTCACACTAGGTGACGTTGAGGTTCATGTTAATCACACCAGGTGACGCTGGGGTTCATGCTAATCACATCAGGTGTCGCTGAGGTTCATGTTAGTCACACCAGGTGACGCTGAGGTTCATGTTAATCACACCAGGTGTCGCTGAGGTTCATGTTAATCACACCAGGTGACGCTGAGGTTCATGTTAATCACACCAGGTGACGCTGAAGTTCATGCTAGTCACACTAGGTGACGTTGAGGTTCATGTTAATCACACCAGGTGACGCTGGGGTTCATGTTAGTCACACCAGGTGACGCTGAAGTTCATGTTAGTCACACCAGGTGACGCTGAGTTTCATGTTAATCACACCAGGTGACGCTGAGGTTCATGTTAATCACACCAGGTGACGCTGAGGTTCATGTTAATCACACCAGGTGACGCTCAGGGTCATGTTAATCACACCAGGTGACGTTGAGGTTCATGTTAAGCACACCAGGTAAGACCGAGGTTCATGTTAATCACACCAGGTGACGCTGAGGCTCATGTTAAGCACACCAGGTGACGCTGAGGTTTATGTTAGTCACACCAGGTGACGTTGAGGTTCATGTTAAGCACACCAGGTGACGCTGAGGTTCATGTTAGTCACACCAGGTGACGCTGAGGTTCATGTTAATCACACTAGGTGACGCTCAGGTTCCTGCTAATCACACCAGGTGACGCTCAGGTTCATGTTAATCACAACAGGTGACGCTGAGGTTCATGTTAAGCACACTAGGTGACGCTGAGGTTCATGTTAAGCACACCAGGTGCCGCTGAGGTTCATGTTTATCACACCAGGTGACGCTGAGGTTCATGCTAGTCACACCAGGTGACGCTGAGGTTCATGTTAATCACAACAGGTGACTCCCAGGTTCATGTTAATCACACGAGGTGACGCTCAGGCTCATGTTATTCACACCAGGTGACGCTCAGGTTCATGTTAATCACACCAGGTGACGCTGAGGTTCATGTTGATCACACCAGGTGACGCTCAGGTTCATGTTAATCTCACCAGGTGACGATCAGGTTCATTTTAATCACACCAGGTGACGTTCAGGTTCATTTTAATCACACCAGGTGACGCTCAGGCTCATGTTTATCACACCAGGTGACGCCGAGGTTCATATAAATCACACCAGGTGACGCTGATGTTCATGTTAATCACACCAGGTGACGCTGAGGTTTATGTCAATCACACCAGGTGGCGCTGACGTTCATGTTAGTCACACAAAGTGACGCTGAGGTTAATGTGAATCACACCAGGTGACGCTGAGGTTCATGTTAATCACACCAGGTGAGACCGAGGTTTATGTTAATCACACCAGGTGACGCTGAGGTTAATGTTGGTCTGTTGTGTAAGTATTCTGTCACCAGGTGTCGCTTGTGTGTCAGTAGGTGTGACTGTTGTCTCTATCACCCACACTTCACGCTTCCCGCTTTCACCCTGCGCCACATAAAGACGACCTGTGTCATCTACACACATCATGGTAGGACGCCTTACACCTTGTCCACTGATCAGTGCCCATAACCCTTGTTTTCTTATCAGTTGTCTGACATGACGTCCATCAACATAGTCATAGTCAGTGACATAGATAGAGTGACCATGACAGACAATGTCACGAGGACGAAACCCCTCTTGACCCCTGTATGTATGCTGTATCTCTCCCTTCTCAGTTACCGGCACAACCTGATTGTTGTTATAGTCTCTGATGACAAATCCAGGTGATGTGAGCTGAGCCACAGCTTTCCGTGACTCCACACCCTGAGGCATGTTAACTCTGTGTGTCTCCTCACCTGACGTAGACAATACATGTATCACACCATCACCACACACTAGCAGCTGGTTGTTACGGACACCCAGACCTAGTGGGCGATATCTGACCTCTACTGACCTCTGTGAGGTCACCCTCCACACACCAATACGCTGCTTTAGTTTAACCCACAGTAACTTGTTGTCATGATTACTTATGACAAGTTGTGACTGTCCAGGAGGGAACCTCACCATGTCTGTAGGGCGGGACAGCCCCTGTATGGATAATGTCTGTGGCTGATGTGTTGACGTCACGGGGTAGGCGTATAGAGATGACTCTTCATAATGTACAACCCACACAGTCTGACCCATTACCTCCAGACCTTTCACCAGGTCCTGTTGTATCAGGGGCATCTTAGCTACTATATGATCACTGACAGACCCAGCCACTGCAACCCTCATATGACCATCCATATCTTCTATCTCAATCATGTCAGTCTTCATACTTATCCTGGCCACCGTCTTGTCATGTGATGATGCCTTGGTTTCATGATCAATACCATGTCAATACCTTTGTTGATTTGTTTCTTGATGTCATTGATATAATTTCTTGATTGTTTATCATATTTATTGCTATCGTCTATTTGTTCATCAATAAGTTGTATCATGGTGGTTGTTTGCTGCAGAATGTGTTGTAGTTGTTTGTTGCTGACCTTGGCTTGTTCTAATATGTCCACCAGATTGTGTTGACTGTGGTTTCGCAACAGGCAAGTGCCGCAGGCAGCAAAATTACATTCTGCACAAAACTGGTCTATAGCATTTCTAGGATGAGCTTTACAATAGAAAGGTGTTACCTCACTCAATTTGATATCTTCCTTTTTGCTTTCAGTTCCTTTACACTTGGATTGCACCTCAATTGCATCCATTCTTTTGACCAGATCAGCCAGAAAGTAGTTGTATTTGATGGCCTTTATTCCGCCTGGTGGTACGGAGGATACTTCCTTACATAGAGGGCAGCAGATAGTTTTGTTTGATCTTGACTGTTTCACCCATCCTTCCAGACAACCATAACAGTAGCTGTGTATGCACGGGAGAACGCGAGGATCCTTAAACACCTCCAGGCAGATGCTACAGGAGAGCTCCGAGTGTTCCACCAGGATCTTGCTGGCCATGTCTGCAGCTTGTCTGTAACATAGCAACAGGATATTAACCCTTTAAGCTTTACGCGCGACTATAATCGCTTTTTATGAGATAAATTATTCATGTTCAATCAGGATGAATAGTAAATGTTTGGTCTCAAATTAGGCAAAAATTAATAATTTTTACCCACTTGAGGGTGTTGATCGCGATAGCAAGACAGAACGTGACAACTTAAATAAGATAATTTAGCCGGTAACATGTTAACATTATGTAGACCGTTACACCAGAACTACAGGAACTAAAATGTGAACTCATTGATTTGATCGATCAGCTTTGGTATTCTAAATCTTATACATATGATTGGTCGATCAATTGACCAATCATACGTATAAGATCTGGGTCAGCAGCTATCATATGAACCATCTTGACCAATCACATGCCTGAGATCTGGGTCAGCAGTGATTTTATAGACCATCTTGACCAATCCCATGCCTAAGTTCTGAGTCAGTAGCTATCATATGAACCATCTTGACCAATCACATGCCTGAGATCTGGGTCAGCAGTGATCTTATGGACCATCTTGACCAATCACATGCCTAATATCTGGGTCAGTAGCTATCACATGGACCATCTCGACCAATCACATGCCTAAGATCTGTGTCAGTAGCTTTCAGAATATGAGCACTGGTCTATAATTATGGAAACAAATAAACATATAACTTTTGTTTATTCAACAAATGTTTATCCATTAAAATAAGCATTTTCAAACATGTCAATAAAGATGACACTGGCAGATCCAGGGTGGAGGGTTAGTGGGGTTCTCACACCTGAATTTATCATTCTCGGCGGAAGGGCCAACAAGATTCTAATCGGATCCCCCTTTTCAATATCATGGTCTGTCCCTGTCAGCCCTTACAAGCGCCCCTGGTTGAAATATTGCGTACACAATTGAAAAATGTTTGTATTTTTTAACAGAGTGCATAATTTTATAAGATCTTTAGTTGAATCAAGGTTGAATCCTCACCTGTCAAGTGGAAAGGCGCCGTAGAATAAACAACTGTTGTCAGAATCCTGAGGTGTTGTTGTCAGAGTCTTGACGTATTCCTGCCTAAGGTAGGCATATTGCTTGTAAGAACTAGTCTGCACTTGAAACAACACGAATTGCTGCTATGGTGGCTTGTCTGTTCTGAGCTTCGATGTCTGAGCCTGATCTAGGTTTTAGGAGAGATCAGAGTGAACAGAGGCTGAACAAATGGCTGACTGTGTATTTAGAGGGGGATTGGAGTGCTCTGTTGAACATTGACCTTAAGTCCAAGAACCACGATGCGTTGAACCAACGTTAGCTTAATGCGACGCTAGTTCAACATTAACCCTTTCAGAGCGGGGACCTTCTTTAGACGTCAATAGACGGTCCCGGCACTGGAAGAATTAAAAAATGTATAATGGCCTTAAAACCATGACATAGGTATTCAAATGAAGCGGAAAGAGCTTACTAAGACATTCATGATGTTTTCAAATTGAGAAAAAGCCGTTAGTTTCCATGGTTTGTACAAAAATAATTCAGCATTGTAAGAGTCGATCCAGCATTGAGTCGACGCCATAGAAGCTGCAGAGTGCATGCTCCCCTCAAACACAGTAGAATATTCTCATGTTGGTTTATTGTTTGCTCATCGTATCTGGTTGCGGTGCAACATTGGCCCAACATCGGGTCAATGTATCGTGTCTGCTTGTTGTTAAAACTACCCCCACCCCACCCCTCATGATCAGTCCTAATAAGGCTATAAGTTCAATATCAGGCCAGCGTCAGATGCCCATCATTAAAGGCCCTTTCCCAGGCAAACGGCATGTTTTTGTTTTAGCTCTGTTATATCTTTTTGAGTGTTTGAATGAGTGAAGGCAACATTCCGGTGGATTATGACAAAATGTGGGTCATTACATTTTTGTCTTTTAGATCGACACGTTTTATAATGGACTTGTCATAAAGGGGTCGTAAATTTATTGTTGTCAATAAGTTTTATGTCGATCTCACCAATAAAATATCCTTTGATGACAACTGTAGCCTGAATTTGAGATTTTAATATTTCTTTGTTTTGTTATTCGATTTGATTAAGAAATGTCAAATTGAGTGCTTATAGGACCCATAAATGACGTGACGGGCGCTGACCATAGGTATTATAACCCACTGTTGTTTCAATGTTGGCCCAACACTGAAATAATCTGTGTTTGGTGGGAGCTGTTAAAGTGAAGACCTAATCTATAAACACTTGAACTTCTCTCGATCAGAAAGTTGACCTGGTTCTGGAATTCACGTGATCTCACGATCTCTGTACATGTGCCTACATAACCTGACCATACAGCAGGGTGTAGCTGAGTGAAGAGTAGATAAATCACCACTTGAAAAGGATACCTGGTTCTGGCATTCACGTTTTGTCATGATCGGCTGTGCATGCATCTACAGGCGCACCTTGAAGCAGTCAATGGTTTGCATACCCCCCCCCCTTTCAATTTCTGGTGTGATCAGTTTGACCAATTATTTATAATATTTATATTGACTAAATTGTTTCTTGTCATCGCCATCATGGATCACTATCAAGGGACCGCCGTGGAAATAAGTATTCTCACCAGGAAACTTTTCGGTGTTTTATTCTCTGGTGACCATGATTGGCGGCCTATGACTTTATGTATTTATACTATTGATCATGTTTTGCTTCCATGTCAATGGTTTACTAAATAAATCTAATCTAACCTAATCCCTCGTTTCAGTGTCCAGAAAACAAACAGAAACGACCATATTTGGAGCCCAAACATTCTATATAATTCACCGTTTGAAGCGTTAGTTGTAGTATATCCCCTGACCTCTCCAGAACATCCAAAAAGCAGGTATAAATTTAGGTATGTAACGTCTAATTAAAAACTGTCAATCAAATCCTGGATCCGCCCCTGCCATATCCACCCGCTCTGACAATAGATCACTTTACACCTCAAATAACAGGGCGAAACTGTCAAAGTGAAAAGTGGATAAAGCTACACCTGAGTGTCTCAAAGTTACGAATGCAAAATTACTTATTCAATTATTCATTCAATAGGCTTACCACGCAAAAGAAAATATACAACTAATAATAGTTTATCTGAAAGTTGTACGAGGGGTCGTGATTATGGTCACGTAAGAAATGAGCCTATAGAGGAGCGAACATATTCTGAGCGACCGGTTATCTAATCATGTAGTAAGAGCTTGGCTACCCCACAGGGCTTCACTGTCTTAGTGAAGAGTCAATAAATATCACGTATTAAACACTCTTCTATCACACAGATGTCACGACTGGATCTGATCATAAACCACTCCAGACCCCAGATAACAGGGCGTAAAGTTCTATAAAAGTAAAAAGTTGATAAATAACACCTTATTTTCTCTCTATCATAGAGAGGCACAATATATAGGTATATTGATACAAAACATACCTGCGTTTAAGCCGTTTTACCACGAAATGGTTGTACTAATCAATATCCATTGAATTCCCATGGAACACATATATTGCCGGCTTCAGTCTTACTTCTGTCACACCGGGTTGCCACGACACCTTAACAACCTGAAAATTCAAGATTTTTTAAACTAAAATCTGAATTGTCTGGAAAAACACCTTACTTTTAAAACATTTAGGCAAAGTGAGAAAAAATAATTACTTTTGTTTAAAAAGTCCCCTAAATTGACCTAAATTCACCCCCAAAGTAACCAAATCAAAATTACCAAATCATCCGCTCTCCCTTTCTTCAGATATTGGATCCGCAACTGATTTGTGCCCAATTTTGCTCGATCTTGGTCATAAATACTTTACAATTTGGTCATAAAAATTCAATAAAATGCCAGGGGTTTTTGTTTTTATAACTTTGTGGCAACCCTAGTCGCGATATTGCTACATTTCCACTCTTAACTCATTGGTCCATCACCATATAGCATCAAATACGAATATTAACCCAGCATTGGTTAAATGTTGCGTCGTTGAACATAGATCACTTCATTCTGTTAGGCCCTGTAGCAGTGAACACGATACGTTTACCCAATGCTGTTTTAATGTTGGCCCACCGTCATAGACGCTGGGCCAACATTAAAACAGCATTGGGCCACTCATGCTAACCGTGATGAGACGTAACAGTCAAAGAGGGACAGACAAATCTACACTTGAACTTATCTCTATCAGAAAGTTGACCTGGTTCTGGAATTCACGTGATCTCATGATCTCTGTACATGTATCCACAGGCGCTCGTTCTCCACCTGGTGTCGTGACTTTAAACCACTTCAGACACCATATAACAGGGCGTCACTGTCAGAGTGAAGAGCTGATAAATAACACTTGAATTTGATAGTTAGCCTATATATACATGTTTATTCACAGCAAAAAAGGGCTGCGTTTGACCCCGAAATTATACTAATCAATATCAGTTGATCTCCTGTAAAAAAAAGTAGGGCATAGTCCCGGCTTCGGTCTTCTTCTTGATGTGGTATGCATTGGTGGGATTTACTGGCGCGATAGATGTCACTATCCTTTTACCAGTACAACACCGTATTCAATACCCAGTCACTCACACCCGCATTGCGAGCAAAACACCATATTCAATGTCATGACCCTCACACCCGCATTGCCAGTACAACACCATATTCAATACCCTAACCCTCACACCCGCATTGGCAGTACAACACCATATTTAATGCCCCGACGCTCACACCCGCATTGCCAGTACAACACCATCTTCATTGCCCTGACGCTCACACTCGCATTGCCAGTACAGCACCATCTTCATTGCCCTGACGCTCACACTCGCATTGCCAGTACAGCACCATATTCAATGCACCGACGCTCACACTCGCATTGCCAGTACAACACCATATTCAATGCCCTGTGGCTCACACCCGCATTGCCAGTACAACACCATATTCAATGCCTCGGCGCTCACACCCGCATTGCCAGTACAGCACCATATTCAATGCCCTGACGCTCACACCCGCATTGCCAGTACAACATCATATTCAATGTCCCGACGCTCACACCCGCATTACCAGTACAACACCATATTCAATGGCCCGACGCTCACACCCGCATAGCCAGTACAACACCATATTCAATGCACCGACGCTCACACTCGCATTGCCAGTACAGCACCATATTCAATGCCTCGACGCTCACACCCGCATTGCCAGTACAACACTATATTCAATGCCTCGACGCTCACACCCGCATTGCCAGTACAACACCATATTCAATGCCTCGACGCTCACACTCGCATTGCCAGTACAACACCATATTCAATGCCTCGACGCTCACACCCGCATTGCCAGTACAACACCATATTCAATGGCCCGACGCTCACACCCGCATTGCCAGTACAACACCATATTCAATGCCCTGACGCTCACACCCGAATTGCCAGTACAGCACCATATTCAATGCCCTGACGCTTACACCCGCATTGCCAGTACAGCACCATATTCAATGCCCCGACGCTCACACCCGCATTGCCAGTACAGCACCATATTTAATGCCCTGACGCTAACACCCGCATTGCCAGTACAACACCATATTCAATGCCCCGACGCTCACACCCGCATTGTCAGTACAAGACCATATTCAATGCCCTGACGCTCACACTTGCATTGCCAGTGCAGCACCATATTCAATGCCTTGACGCTCACACCCGAATTGCCAGTACAGCACCATATTCAATGCCCTGACGCTAACACCCGCATCGCCAGTACAGCACCATATTCAATGCCCTGACGCTCACACTTGCATTGCCAGTGCAGCACCATATTCAATGCCCTGACGCTCACACCCGCATTGCCAGTACAACACAATATTCAATGCCTTGACGCTCACATCCACATTGCCAGTACAACACCATATTCAATGCCTCGACGCTCACACCCGCATTGCCAGTACAGCACCATATTCAATGCCCTGACGCTCACACCCGCATTGCCAGTACAGCACCATATTCAATGCCCTGAAGCAGACACCCACATTGCCAGTACAACATCATATTCAATGTCCCGACGCTCACACCCGCATTGCCAGTACAGCACCATATTCAATGCCCCAACGCTCACACCCGCATTGCTAGTAAAACACCATATTCAATGCACCGACGCTCACACTCGCATTGCCAGTACAACACCATATTCAATGCCCTGACGCTCACACCCGAATTGCCAGTACAGCACCATATTCAATGCCCTGACGCTAACACCCGCATCGCCAGTACAGCACCATATTCAATGCCCTGACGCAAACACCCGCATTGCCAGTACAGCACCATATTCAATGTCCCTACGCTCACACCCGCATTGCCAGTACAAAACCATATTCAATGCCTCGACGCTCACACCCGCATTGCCAGTACAACACCATATTCAATGCCTCGACGCTCACACCCGCATTGCCAGTACAGCACCGTATTCAATGCCCTAACATAAACACCCGCATCGCCAGTATAACACCATATTCAATGTCCCGACGCTCACACCCGCATTGCCAGTACAACACTATATTCAATGTCTCAACGCTCACACCCGCATTGTCAGTACAACACCATATTCAATGTCCAGAAAATTAAACTCCACCATCGAACCATAATAAATCTGAATGTCGATTGGATGCGGAAGGTTATAACAAAATATATGAATTCTGATATCAAATTCCTCAAATTTTACTCAACGTCCCCTTAATTATGAAAGGGCAAAGTTGGCAAAGTGGCAGATACACCCTTTTATATCTAAGGGGACATCATCCACATGTACAGGTTCTTCACTATTTTCTGGCACATTAAGTTACACAATTATATTGGGTGGATCGCTGAGCACAAGTTGTGAGCCCACCCGCATGCGCAGCATGTTCAGCGCTCTAGGGAGTGGGGTCCGGCAGAAGTGAATATTAGGATCAGTGTAGCAAAACGACGACTGACCTGTATTAAGATAAAGATAACAACCAGTAAAAGCAGTAGTTAATGTTGTAC
This sequence comes from Flabesymbios commensalis, assembly GCA_964017125.1. Taxonomy (NCBI): domain Eukaryota; kingdom Metazoa; phylum Annelida; class Polychaeta; order Terebellida; family Flabelligeridae; genus Flabesymbios; species Flabesymbios commensalis. The sequence continues at coordinate 3,428,104 of OZ024903.1, read as the reverse complement.
AGGGGTGTTCAACACAATTTATTACATTTTAAATATAATTATAAGTAGACATTTCTTCAGCAGTTTACAAGTATGTATTGAGATTGTCTTCATGTAATACATCACTTATGAAGGACAAACCACATCAACGAGATGTCAAGCGCGAAAGCGATAATTATACAATATACTATTTGGTCATTACCAAAATACACCAATCTGACGGAGAAGGCCATTCGGGAGTCCAACACGTAAAGTTTCGAACCGTCCTTTTCTCTTTCGCGTCTGCATGTTTTGCATGGGAAATCTGTGAATTTTGCGTTTATTCGCTTGAAGTACAAAGCACACCAACACGGGTGCGAACACACAGGCGACAACGATTAAAATTCGAACCGAAATCTTTCCTATGCAAAAACGAGAAAGCAAAAAAAGGTAATATCACTTTGAAACTTTTCGCATTCATTTTCGTGTTTGTGTGTTTTGGAAATGATAAAATAGTGTATCTGATGATTTTCACGTTCGCGTTGCATGGTGTGGTGTGGTATTCTGTACTTAACCCTTTGAGCGCGGCGATCGACTTTAAAGGTCAGAAACTGACGTCTGTAAACGGCAGATTCTGACGTCTAAAGTCGATCGCCGCACTGAAAGAGTAAAATATTTATAACGGCCGTAGACCGAACTTAGGTATTCAAATAAATCGGAAAGAGCTAACCAAAACATTTATGATGATCTCAATTTGAAAAGGACCCTTTGGTGTCCATGGTTTCTATAAAATATTTCAGCGGTTTAAGGGTTAAAGGATTGCCCACATTAACCCAGCAAACGTGCAACGTTGAACCAATGCTGGATTAATGTTGGCGTCTGCGACGATGGCACAACATCAAACCAACATATGTGCTCAGTTAAACACAGGGGCGGATCCAGGATTTGAAAAAGGAGGGGGCGCACGTGGCTCGGGGGCGTGTTTTGGGGGCATATTTAGGCAAATTTAGGGGACTTTTTAAAGAATTTGGCAGAAAAACGGGTGGGCGTGCGCCCCCTGCGAACACCCCCCCCCCCTCTGGATCCGCGCCTGAAAACCTTCCACCACATGAACTGCGTAACGGTAAAAACGATACATTGATATGATTTCGGTTTAATGTTGGGCTAGCATCGCAGATGATGGGACAACATTAAACCAGCATCATGTCAAAGTCTTATGTTGACGACGTGTGATATAACGCTAATTTTAACACCAAAATTAAAAATCTACCGGGTGAATAATGTCGGTTATAAACCTATGAGCGATATAATTTGAGTGTGATATGGGAAAATACAGCACTCGTCTTATCTATCTTTCCATACAGCATGACAATGAAGAACGTTTGCATTTTCTCACAAAGGTGAAAATCACTGCACAGAATGTGTTACAAAGTTTATTTAAACAACAAATTATATAGATAAATGTCAAAATCTAGAGATCCTAATTATCAATTTAATTGTAACTGTAGCAGGGTTTGCTTTAGGTTGATAAGTGGTCATTGTTTAGGCGTAAATCAGTATTTAAAGTGTTAATCACACCAGGTGACGCTGAGGTTCATGTTAGTCTGATGTGTGAGTAGTCTGCCACAAGGTGACGCTGCTTGTGTGTCAGTAGGTGTGACCGTTGTCTCTATCACCCACACTTCACGCTTCCCGTAATCACCCTGCGCCACATACAGACGACCTGTGTCATCTACACACATCATGACAGGCTGCCTCACACCTTGTCCTCTGATCAGTTGTCTGACGTGACGTCCATCAACACTCAGCTCATCTACACAGTGATTGATGTAGTCAGTGACATAGATAGAGTGACCATGACAGACAATGTCACCAGGATCAAACCCCTCCTGACCCTGGTATTTGTGCTGTATCTCTCCCTTCTCAGTCACCAGCACAACCTGCCTGTTGCCACAGTCCCTGATGACAAATCCATGTGATGTGAGCTGAGCCACAGCTTTCCATGGCCTCACACCCTGTGGCATGTTCACTCTGTGTGTCTTCTCACCTGACGTAGACAATACATGTATCACGTTATCATCACCACACACCAGCAGCTGGTTGTCACGGACACCTAGACCTAGTGGGCGATATCTGACCTCCACTGACCTCTGTGAGGTCACCCTCCACACACCAATGCGCTGCTCTAGGTTAACCCACAGTAACTTGTTACCATTACTTATGACAAGTTGTGACTGTCCAGGAGGGAACCTCACCATGTCTCTAGTGTTAGACAGCCCATGTATGGAGAGTGTCTGTGGCTGGTGTGGTGACGTCACGGGGTAGGCAAAAAGAGATGACTGGGCATAGGGCACAACCCACACAGTCTGACCCATCACCTCCAGAACTGTCACCCAGCCCTGCCTTATCAGGGGTATCTTAGCTACTATATGATCACTGACAGACCCAGCCACTGACCCCCTCACATGGTCACCCATACCTTCTATCTCCATCACGTCCGTCTTCATACTTACCCTGGCCACCGTCATGTCATGTGATGATGCCTTGGTCTCTTGACAACTCCAAACAAATGAGGGAATCCTGACTTTCTCAATTGACCCCAGCCGTGATTTTAAGTCCCCCACCTGCTGTACTCTATCATAATCTCTGCCGTGACGTAGCATATTGTCCGTATAGGATCGAAGGCTGGTCATGGCAGCTTTGTTAAAATCCTGGCCATCACGAACTGTCATCATCGCCTTCTCCTTTTGTTGCTTAATGTTGTCCAAAGAAGTGAAAATTTGGCTTCTTTGCTGATTTAACTTGTCAATCATTCCGTCGATAACTTTGTTGATTTGTTTCTTTATGTTCTTGATATCAGTTGTTGATTGTTGATCGTATTTATTGCTATCGTCTATTTGTTGATCAATAAGTTGTATCATGGTGGTTGTTTGCTTCAGAATGTGTTGTAGTTGTTTGTTGCAGATTTTAGCTTGTTCTGTGATGTCCACCAGATTGTGATGCCTGTGATTTCGCAAGAGGCAAGTGCCGCAGGCAGCGAAATCACAGTCTGCACAAAACTGGTCTAAAGCATTTCTAGGATGAGCTTTACAATAGAAAGGTGTTACCTCACTCAATTTGATATCTTCCTTTTTGCTTTCAGTTCCTTTACGCTTGGATTTCACCTCAATTGCATCCATGCTTTTGACCAGATCAGCCAGAAAGTAGTTATATTTGATGGTCTTTATGCCGCCTGATGGTATGGGAGATACTTCCTTACATAGAGGGCAGCAGATAGTTTTGTTTGATCTTGATTTTTTCACCCATCCTTCCAGACAACCATAACAGTAGCTGTGTATGCACGGGAGAACGCGAGGATCCTTATAAACCTCCAGGCAGATGCTACAGGAGAGCTCCGAGTGTTCCACCAGGATCTTGCTGGCCATGTCTGCAGCTTATCTGTAACATAGCAGCAGCAGATTAACCATTTAAACTCTAAGCGCGACTATAATCGTTTTCAATATTTTTTTTCAGATCAAATATTGTTTTTAGTGAGATAAATAATTGATATTTAATTGGAACGAGCTGTATTTTTTTGTGGTTTGCGTTGGCACAACTTTAAATGGGTGAAAAAATAATTAAATTGAAAAGCTGAGAGAAATATGCATTAGGCTCATTTTAAAGTGGGTGAAAACTTAATTTAACAAACTGATCGGGTAAAAGGTTAACATTATTTAGATCACTACACCAGAACTCTTTCTTCTTTTTTATTTTATTTTTTGCATAGTGAGCACAACTTTCTAGTTTGAAAGGCTATCGGCTCAGTAAGAGCTATCGCGCCATGGTGCTATCGCGCCACGAGCGCTATCTCTCCACATTGTGGATTTTCTGGGGTCTCGCCGGACGGAAACTGCGCCCACGTCAATTGAGGTTCTTTTACGTCCAACTCTAAGTCAGTCAGACGAGCCATCTGATTTACGTGTAGTGGTTCTCTGAGCCCCACGACACAACATCGCTGCACGCATGTCCTAGTGTATACAGCACCTGATAGTCCCAGGCGGTCACCCATCCAATTATGGTGCGGACCCGGCGTTGCTTAACTTCAGTGATCGAGCCGACACCGATGAGCTAACGTCGTATTCCGTATCCTACAGATCGATTATCATTATTTAGATCACTACACCAGAACTACAGATCGACCAGATCTATAATTATCGATATTTGAATAAATTTCAATGTTTATCCACTGCTCAATTATTCTTATGAATTAGGCATAATACTGTAGCGGCTATTATTTTAGCCCTCATCCTGCTAAATTAAATAATTTAAGTTTTCAGCCACTTGAAGATGTGTCTCGCTACCGCGATCCACAACTTCAAGTGGCTGAAAATTACTGATTTTTATTTAGTTTGACATCAAACATTTGCAAATATTGATGTTTAAACACTCATTTCATTCCCAATAACAGCAATTTAATCGGCTAATAAAACCGATTAAAAATGACAATAATTTTTCTCAAAATGGAGATCAATTTTTTATACAGACGAAACATAGTGCAGGAGATGGCGAAATGTTTTTATTTCTTAACTGAGCGTATAGGTTACCAAGATCTATAGCTGAATCACACCTGACAGATAAAATGAAATGAATGGGGTTTTAGGCCACCATTGCGCACATATAGGCTAAACTGGGCCAGGAGAACCTCCTGAGGATGGTGAGATGAATGAAATTACACTGGCCTCCAGACACAGGATTCAAAATTCGAGCCCTGTCGGTCTAAGGCCGAGCGCACTACCTCTTGGTCACGGAAGCTCCCCACAATATTGAATCTCACCTGACAAATCGAAAATCTGCAAATATATGTCGCCTCAAACAACAGATCTGTTATGGGCGTCTCAGAATAAAATCACAGTTTTCAGAGTCCTGGTATATTATCCATATATGAACTGCGCTCTGATCGGCTTCGCCATCTGAACGTGATCCAGGTTTCAGGAGAGATCAGTGTGAACAGAGACTGAACAAGTGACTGACTGTGTATTTAGAGGGGGATTGGAGTGCTCTGTTGAACATTGACCTCACGTCTGATATGACGAAAAACACGGGACGTTGACCCAATGTTGATTTAATGTTAGTCCAGCGTCACAGACGATGGACTAATATTAAGTCAACTTTGGATCAATTTATCTTATATAACACACGGTGTAATGTTACATATGGGCTACCTAGAAAACATGAGATGTTGACACAATGTTGGCCTAATGTTAGACCAGCGTCTACCACATAGGCCCAACATTCAAACAACACTGGGAATACATGAGCATAGCAAGCACGAGACACTGACCCAATGCTGGCTTAATGTTGACACATCGTCTGCGACACTGACCCAACGTTAAACCTGTTAAATAAATATGTTTAAACCAAACCAGTTTTGGGTCCACGTAAATATCTGGTGTCAGGTATTAGCAATGACACCCCCCATCCCCTCATGATCTGTCGTCATCAGTTCAACGTTAGTACAAGATCAGATGTTTTCACCCAGCATGAAACCAGCGTAATGAATGAATGAATGAATGAATGAATGAATGAATGAATGAATGAATGAATGAATGAATGAATGAATGAATGAATGAATGAATGAATGAATGAATGAAAGAATGAAAGAATGAAGGAATGAATGAATGAATGAATGAATGAATATATGAATGAATGAATAAATGAATGAATGAATGAATGAATGAATGAATGAATGAATGAATGAATGAATGAATAAATTAATGAATGAATGAATGAATGAATGAATGAATAAATGAATAAATGAATGAATGAATGAATGAAAATAAATAAATGAATGAATGAATGAATGAATGAATGAATGAATAAATGACTGAATGAATGATTGAATGAATGAATGAATGAATGAATGAATAAATGAATGAATGAATGTATGTATGTATGAATGTATGTATGAATGTATGTATGTATGTATGTATGTATGTATGTATGTATGTATGTATGTGTGTGTGTGTGTGTGTGTGTGTGTGTGTGTGTGTGTGTGTGTGTGTGTGCGTGCGTGCGTGCGTGCGTGCGTGCGTGCGTGCGTGCGTGCGTGCGTGCGTGCGTGCGTGCGTGAGTGAGTGAGTGAGTGAGTGAGTGAGTGAGTGAGTGAGTGAGTGAGTGAGTGAGTGAGTGAGTGAGTGAGTGAGTGAGTGAGTGAGTGAGTGAGTGAGTGAGTGAGTGAGTGAGTGAGTGAGTGAGTGAGTGAGTGAGTGAGTGAGTGAGTGAGTGAGTGAGTGAGTGAGTGAGTGAGTGAGTGAGTGAGTGAGTGAGTGAGTGAGTGAGTGAGTGAGTGAGTGAGTGAGTGAGTGAGTGAGTGAGTGAGTGAGTGAGTGAGTGAGTGAGTGAGTGAGTGAGTGAGTGAGTGAGTGAGTGAGTGAGTGAGTGAGTGAGTGAGTGAGTGAGTGAGTGAGTGAGTGAGTGAGTGAGTGAGTGAGTGAGTGAGTGAAGTTTAAAGCAGACCATCGATTTGCATGTGCCTCGCAGTCACGGTGCTGCCTGCTTAGAGAGTCGGAGATCGCGGGCTCGAACCCCACTCTAGTCTCAAGTTTCAAATAAGCAAGACGTTTCTTCCCCGCTCACTCGTAAAGATTCAATATTGTGGGGAGCCTCTGTGACCGAGAGGTAGCGTACTCGACCTCAGACCGCCAAGGCTCGAACTTCGAATCATGTGTCTGGAGGGCAGTGTCATCTCATTCATCTCACAATCCTCAGTAGCTTCTCCTGGCCCAGTTTAGCCTATATGTGCACAAAGGTGGCCTAAAACCCCATTCATTTCATTTCATTATACAACTACAGATTATTTTGATATTATATTATTTCTTTGGGTGAATGTTACAATATAATATAACTAATTACCATATATTTGTGAAAAAGAATAATTACCTGTCTCAGTATTTAAATGGCATTTGAATATTATCCCAAAGCAGATTTATATCCCGGAAAGACAATGTTTGAACAGCCTTAAGCATCAGTTTAATATTGGATCACCGTCACTCAGGGTTAGCCAACATTAATCCAGCATTGGGTCAATAACTCCTATAAAACTTGACACATTGGTCCAGCATTGGCCTAATGTATGTGACACACCCTTGTTATCTGAACACCACTTGGTATATGCCACGGAGACCCACTTCAAACTGAGCAATGATCACAGCGTCCCAGATTCTCACGTCACGTATTCTTATTTTGATGCCGAGCAACTACTCGTCACCTTGGTATTAAAGGGTGGTATCTGCCACTTGGTAAAATGGCAGATACCACCCTTTAACACCAAGGTGACGACATGATTCTACAACACACCAGGACCTGATACATTTGCAGGTTATAATTCCACTCTATGGCGTATTGGATCATGCCCCCCCCCCCCCCCTACTCTCGGATCGATTAGATTTTTTTCAACAAATCCAAAATTATCTTCGAAAATGAAAAAAATATCACTTCAAATTGCTACGAAATCTGTTGAAGCAGTATCGAAATCTGTCATCTTATGGGGAACATGAACAACCCCGTGTTGTTTACCCTGCCCCTCAATGTTTTCCCTGGATACACCCATGTAGCATCATATGCCGGTAGACCTTATGTCACGTGTCAATAAAGACACTCCTTAATTGTTATAACTGATGAAACAACGATGAAATCAGTCCATGCATTTAACTGTCGTATTTAGTTTTAATGGATGACATGTTTAGCCATTATAGACCATTACTAGATAACATGTCGCTCACACTACGTTCGCTCCTTTGGCTGCATGTGGCCTACTTGACCATCATCACGTCCTCCGTCCGGTATTGTGTTTACTGTAGGCTAGTTATAATTTAAATGTCCATTGGCCACCCTCCGGGTCAAAGCCTATGCTTGTGCAAAAAAATATGAAGTTGATTCCTTAAGGTGGCCTAGCTGTATACACATGACATACATGTAGATACACGCATTCAGACGTTCCGCTCTGACCATAAATAACTTACATCCCAAATAACAGGGCGAGGCTGGCACAGTGAAAGTGGATACGTCAGCACCAGAATTTCTCAACATTTCACATCATTCTAAACGTTCACTTACAGAAAATGTAATGTATGGTAGACTAACGTTAGTCTAAGACTAGTCTTTTTTTTGTAAACATGGTTTGAATCACTAAACGTACAGAGATCATGAGATCACGTGAATTCCTGAACCATATCAACTTTCTGATAAAGAGAAGTGTAGATTTATCTGCTCTTCTTTGACTGTTACGTCCTATCTCGGTAAGCACGAGTGACCTAATGCTTTTTTATTGTCGGGCCAGTGTCGTAGACGGTGGGCCAACATTAAAGCAGCATTGGGTTAGCATCTCGTGTTTACTGCTATTGTTCATATCTGAATGAACTGATCTATGTTCATCGATTATATTCCTGAATCAGGTTGTCCATCGTATAGAGAAGTTTAAAGGAGTAGTCCACTGTGTGCCAACAGAGGGACATATCTGTACCCAGAAAGCATCGCGCAGATGACAGATATAGAGGCAACTGTGGTATAACAATAACATATGACACAGGCATAGAGTGGTCTGAGTGCGGATTTTATGTGGGCTTTAAGTGCGGATTTATCAACGCTTTAATGTTGGGCCAGCATTGTAGACGGTGACCCAACATTTACCCAACGCTGGGTTAATTTTCATATGTTATGCTATAATGGTGATGGACCAATGTAGTAAAGAATGGAAATACAGCAATATCGCGACCAGGGTTGCCACAAAATTATAGAAAAAAAGTCCAGGCATTTTTCTGAATTCTCATGGCCAGATTGTCAAGTATTTATGACGAAGATAAGGCATAATATTTTTGGTTTCGCACGGTGATAGAGAGAAGTTAAAGTGTTAATATTTTATCCACTTTCCACATTGACAGTTACGCCCTGTTAACTGTGGTCTGAAGTGGTTTATGGTCAGAGTTAGTCATGACGTCTGGGTGATAGATAAGTGCTTAATACGTGATTTTTATTGCCTATTCACGGAGATAGCTAAGCCATGTGAGGTTCTTTGTACATGCCTAGATAACCTGTCGCTCACATTATGTTCGCTTCTCTACAAGCGCAGGCCTATTAATTGCTGCGACATGTAGTTAAGAGTGCACTGTATTGTTCGTGATATATTTTCATTCGTGCCGTAAGCCTGTTGAATAAATGAATAAATAATTTCGTATTCGTAGCTTTCACATTTAATAGTCTGCTGATTTATAACAATTTTCAAAGTAGACCAGGCCTACATCATTAAACTAATTTTGTTTTAAAATTGGACCAGCGTAGACGGTGGTCCAACGTAAAACAACTTTGGTTTAATACAACGTGTTTGTCCGGTACATCAAACAATAAAACCAGTAAAATAACACTAAAAACAATATAACCACTGAGCATATAACATATTGTATTGTCCCCACGCTACAATCTACACATATCATACACAGCTGAGGCCTACATGTGTGAAGGTCATAGAATGCTATATACAAAACAGGTCTTCACATATGAAGGTCATACAAAGTGAACCACAGACTAGGCCTACACATACATGTCATATACAAATTAGGCCTATCCACATGTAGGACAAGTCGTATATGTCTAGACTAGACATACAAATGTCAAATAATGTCACAGACTACAAATTCCGGGACAATAGACATATGAAGGTCATTGAATGTCATATATAATACAACAGGCCTAGACATATGTAGGTCAAATATTGGCATACTCAGTCCAGGCCTATAGACAAGCGAAGATCGCAGAATGTCATATATAAAGGGCATACATATGTCTACACAGAGCATTGTGTAGCCTGTTCCAACCAGACACAGACGGCACGGGTGTATCAAAATGCGGACAGCTCTCCCAGCAAACACGAGGACTTGACCCAATGTTGTTTCAATGTTGGTCCAGCGCCGTTGGCGGTGGGCCAATATTGAAACAGCATTGGGTCAAATCCTCGCGTTTGCTGGGAGCTCCACACAGGTGTCGTCTAAACCCACCCCTCCCCAACCATAATATTCTCGCCAGCCGATCAGGGTACTTTTAGCAAGACAGCCGGCCAATCACAAGCTTACTACAATACTTGAAATTGAGAGCGGGGGACATATGACGTCAACCATCTGCACATTTTAACATGCGAAATAGCAGTGTCTAGGGTGAGCAGTGTAACATATGTCATATCTAGCTAAGCTCATGCGTACACACACGAAGGTCACATAATGTCATATATATACAGCTCATGCGTACACACACGAAGGTCACATAATGTCATATATATACAGCTCATGCGTACACACACGAAGGTCACATAATGTCATATATATACAGCTCATGCGTACACATATGAAGGTCAGAATGTCATCTAAAGCTCAGATACATATAATTGTCATACATATATAGCTATAAAGCTTAGGCATGCAGATATGAAGGTCATACAATTTCATATACGACTCAGGCCATACTCAAAAGTTTTTTCGGTTCCGCAATCCATAAAAGCATTTGGGCTGTGAAAAATTATGAAAGGTATTTTACCAATATGCAATACAATTTAACAATATCACATAACAGATAAACATTATGTGATGTGTTAACTGTTACAATGCGCAACACGTATTTCATAACTGTGATATATATAGGCTATTTATGTCGTAGAGTTATATTATAAGGCTGGTATAAAAGGCTTGGATTTCAAAAGTACATGACTAGTGATGCCCTCATTGTCGGAGTAGTCTACTATGTACGAATAGCGGGACACATCTGTACCCAGAAAGCACCACGCTCATTACAGAGATAGAGGCAACTGGGGTACAATTAAAACCAGAAACGTACATAGCGTGGTCCGTAGCTTTAATACAGATCAAAATGAAATGAATCGGGCTTTAGGCCACCTTTGTGCACATATAGGCTAAACTTGGCCAGGAGAACCTCCTGAGGATGGTGAGATGATTGAGATGACACTTTCCTCCAGACACAGGATTCGAAATTCAAGTCCTGGCGGTCTGAGGCCGAGCACGCTACCTCTCGGTCACAGAGGCTCCCCACAATACTAACTTTCACACGTGGATGGGGAAGAAACATTTTTGTTTCTTTCAAACCGCCGAGACCGGGAACCGAACCCCGAACTCTGGCGTGAAAGGCAGCGGTGCTAACCACTACCCTAGGGCCCCCGCCCAAAATACAGATCAACTAGAATATAAAGGGCGAAGAAACATTTATTGGGAATATTACTGAGACATTAGTATTTTAAGCATCGATATACTATGTTGGCGTCAATTCATGTATTCAACTATATAAACTATCCTGATCCGACCTTATCAAATGGCTATATATAGGTCAGGTCAAGTGATGGGATGAGACAGTGTAGAGATCAGACACCATGGCTCACTGTTCAAGCGGGTAATGTTATATTAACCCTTTCAGCGCGGGGACCGTCTTTATACGTCAGAATCTGACGTCTGTGGACGTCAGATTCTGACGTATAAAGACGGTCCCCGCACTGAAAGAGTTTGAATATTTCTAATGGCCACAGACCCATAGCATAGGTATTCAAATGAATCGGAAAGAGCTAACTAGGACATTTATGACGATTTTAAATTGAAAAAAAACCTTCGGTCTCCATGGTTTATACAAAATAATTCAGGGTTATATATGATCTGCAACTAACATATGTCTATGCAAATAAACCTAGCATCCACTGAGTCAGCAACATATAACTGAGCGTATTGGCATAAAGTAAACTATGTACATGTATATATACATACATAATTATATTAAGCCAAGCAGACACAAGTCGTGGAATCAATGTTGATTTACCGTTGGTACAGCGTCGTGCACGGCAGAGAAATGTTAAACCAACATTGATGCAACGTCTTGTGCCAGCTGGGATAGTTCTACATAATAATTATAATGATATCATTTGACTGAGCACAATATATTACACATCTAATCATTGTCAAAACTGTTATAACATACGATATATCATTGCCATAAAATACGATATAAAAATATTGCAAATTTATAAATGACTGATTATTCAGTGCATTGCGTTTAAATTAATTACTTTTTGTGCAGTTCCAGCTCAAATGGTGCCCCAAAACAAATGTATTAATATATACACGAGCAACTTTCCCTTATAAAAATGAACCGCATAAGGATTCCAGAAATCGAGTGGTATTTATAGTTTGAGAGGAAAACAAAGTTGTTTTCATGTTGATCCAACGTTTTCTATGCTGAACCAACAATAAACCAACATTGGATCACCTGGAAAATATTTTTTTAAGTCACGTGCTTTTGTGCTGTGCAGTTGTTGGTTTAATTACACTACGTACAATCTACCCAACACATAATTATCTTAACAAATACCATAATATATGTTTATTTTTAGCGGTAAATATGTGTACAAATATAATTCGACTCCTTGGATATGAAAGGGTGGATCTGACACTTTGTGAAGTGGCAGATACACCCTCTTATATCAAAAGAAACGACTTGTGAACTGATTTATATGTAGGTATTCAGGTTGCCCATGACTGACTAACATTATTTTGGTCTAGTTTCAAAACTATATTTAATATGTACAACTATATCCCGACTTTTTTTCATTTGTCGCACTGAATACCAGCTTTTACCATGTTGAAGTAAAAACGTGACATCAATCAACAAGATTTTAAAATCGTTGACCTCTTTTTTTTTATTCTGAATAATTTACGCTCACTCGAAATTGTGTATCGCGTCAGCGATACACAATTTCAAGTGAACGAGATCAACCAATCGCCGCCGTCAATCAGCTGCTACTAAAATTAGGATTAGTGATAGAATATCATAGTTGGACAAGGCTTCCTACCAGCTCTCTTGATATGAGCGACTAGAGTCATAGCGGACATAGTGGACAAGGGGTGGGGTCGTAATAAAGGCACATCATTAGCTCACATGTAGCACAATTAGGGGGCCACTATTCAATCTCCAGGGGGGGGGGGGCTGACAATTTCAAATTGTATTTCATGTTTATAAAGAACAGTTCTTCAAGTAAATTAAAATTATTTCTTTCATGCAACGTCTGCTCAAAATTATTTATTTCAAAACAGTCCACCCCCCCCCCCTGGGGATTTAATGGTGGTCCCCTTACATTCATAACTATTGACTGTACACATTCGGCCGTGCTATTATATGCACATCATTAGCTCAGATGCAACACAATTACAATCATAACTAATAGCTCTACTCATTCGGCAGTGCTATTATACAGTGAACTGTACACACATGGTAATGTTACTATGTAATATGCCCTACTTATGCACATATAGTTGAGTCCTCGCCTGGGTGACTCAGGGAAATTTATAAATTAATATCAGCAACAATTATTTTGCAACAGTAGCTGCAGATATTGAGACAAATATCAAGCACTTTTAACATTACGCCAAGCTCACACAAGGGTTGGGAGCTTCCACCTTAATTGAGACTTTGATAATCATCGTGACATTGACAATGGAAAAGACAAGTCTTAGTTTGGTTTTCTCTATGTGTCAATAGCCTACATCACGTCACCCAATCACAAAACTGTACAACTGTACCACTCAAAACTCTTGTCTCATCACCCATATGTTACCAGCCATATAAGGTTAACAAAACACGAAATGACGGGGGACACATCACACTTTATTACTTTAATGATTGGTTGTAATAAATCAACAAATAATATAAAATATACAAGTATTAGACGTACTAAATATGCATTACTTATATTATCACATTAAAAACTCTCACGTAAAAAACACAACTGTAATGGGAATAAAATCAGATGATTGTGCGTGCATAAACGTTTGTAAAACAAATCAAATCAAATAATACATTTTCCCAGCCGGCATCATGGGAATATTAGTGTCTGTTGTATGATGTGAGTGAGCTAATTATGTTAACCCGGCCTGCATGTAAAATCAAATACTATAGTGCCACTATAGTGTTAACTTTTATCGAATGTACACGTGACCTGCCATAACCTATCATGTGTAGGCCTACGCCTGACGTACACTTCCATAATTCCCACCTAAAGGTTAATAAAAATTGCTGGATTTCCATTTCGATCATTCTCATTCAATGACTGTCAAACTCTAATTTAAAGATGGCCGATTTACCTAGCTGACTGAATTGAGAAACCAGTAATTGATAGATTTTGTTAAAGTGAAATTTCATGGCTTCACAGGGCAATGGCCTATACTCTGGTTCCCTGTCTGTCAAACTCTAGGTTCATATTTCTAGGTGAGCATCAAAACCATACTCTCAACCATAATCAGTGGTGCTCCTACAAATGAGCACAAACTCATGTCTAAGGCGATATTTTTCTTGGTTGAGCACAACAATGAGCTCATGTTGTTCTACAATAGCCAGAGTGTCATAACTGTAATTCATGCAGAATTATTAATAACGTGAATAAATTCGTTCCATTTGACTTGTAATTTAAAGATGGCCGATTTTCCTAGCTGACTGAATTGACAAGGCAATGATTGATAGATTTTGTTAGAGTGAAATTTCATGTATTTACAAAGCTATAACCACTCTGGTTCCCTGAGCCAGCCTCAGATATGCCTCAGTGGTGAATGCAAATGATAAGTTGTTATTATTAGATGTACGGTAGGGAATCCTTAAATACTGCAATTTCGTATCGTGAACATGGCGAAAAGACCCTGGCAATATTCATGGGATGTTCATGGCTGGTGTAGTGACAAAAAGGAAGGGATTTTCCTCTTTGTTGACCTTTTCAAAGAAAACAAAATCGACAACGGACCCTTTATCTGGACCCTCAGCGAGCAGATTTATCGCCAATCCCAATAGATTTTTTGTCAAATACACACTTTCTCTTTCAATTAGAGGGTGGAGAAAGATAATATATACTTACGATGATTTAAGCCTAAATAACACAAATTTCAACTTTGTTACTTTTAAAATTTGAGGCACCTGGGCATGGGCATTTTAATATAATTGGCCAGGCTTGCCAAGCAAGACTATACCCATTAGTGATTCGTTTGTCATTGTAAATTATACTGTTCTAATGTATGCCCGAACAAATGTCAACAAAAATGATGACATGTAGAAAGATAACACAAATAAAATGGGGGAATATCAATCATTTTCTGTCAGCTAGACTAGCTGGGTCAAACAAATCCACGAAACAAATATATTCAGATTATTATACATGTTGCATAAACTATGGGTGTACAAATATTATGTTTACAGCCCATCTCAGCCCTTAATGTTATGAATAGATTTATTATTACATTAAAAAATATTATTTAAATATAAAGTTTTAGTGGCACATATGACATTCTAGCTATGTGTTAGTTCATCTTTATGAACGACCATCTAACTGGTGTGTTTGAGTAGTTTGTCTTTTTACATGACAAATATAAATACTTGTGTGTTATATCAGTTAGTCTGCACGACTACAGAGTGATACTGTCCACCAAATACGTGGTCTTGTCACTACATGGTAATGGTGGGCCACCGGTGGTCCACCACTGGAGAGGGACGTGGCGCAATGGCTTTGCCAATGTTGCTGCCTACCGTGCGGTTTCGAATCCCGCTTGGTGCAGGATTTTCAGAGAAATATTATGTTTATCCCCTCTTAATATTAGGACATTATTTCGATGTTGTGTCCTTGGGCAAGACACTTTACCCTCACATGCTTCATTTGACTCAGGTGTAAATGAGTATCTGGTAGGACAGAGATGGCGATGTGTGACTAGTTCCTAGCGCTGAAATGGCTGCAAGTGCTGTATGCTCCAAAAAGGGAGTTGAAATGCTACATGAATGAACAGGTCCAGTGACCAGGGGTAATATGTGTGAAGCGCACAGAGCATCGTGTGTGCGCTACATAAGAGCAGTGGCCCACTGCTGGCAATGTACACCACTTGTGGGCCTCTAATGGACCAACGGTTGTTCACCAGTGGATATTTGTCGCTTATAGCCATAGTTATAGGTAACCACTGCATTCATGCTATTTATGGTCTAGGAAATATCTCTAGATGAGCATCAAACTCAGACAGCATGATAATGATGAACCACCAGTTGACTTATGGTGGTTTACCGCTGATCCATCAATGGTTATAAAATGTGCTGCTTATAGCCACTGGTGGACCTCTGCACTCATGCTGTCTCATGCATTAAGCGATGTCCCTAAATGAGCATAATAAATTTTAAAAAAAGGGCAGTTTGTTCGTCCAGATTAGCCTCTCAAGTTCTGGGATATTCCTTGGACTTGATTCCGTCCCGAAATTAGCCCCGCAGACATTCTGGCTATGTGTTACTGTGTCTATCCCACACAGCATCATATATTTAGTGATGTTCCTAACATATACATGTGTTTTGTGATGTTCCTAGCATTGACAGGACATCATGTGTTTTGTGATGTTCCTAGTTTAGACAGGACATCGTTGTGTCACCGTCAGCTGCCCGGTGAACTCGTACCGGGGTGATCTGTGCCAGAGTGGAACCCTGGAGGACTCGACCCCTCGGCTGATATCCCCATTCGGAACATTGGTCCGTGAGTCTCTGTTGCCGAGTTCAGACTGCTTGCTTTACTCAGGCTCGGTCGCGCCCCTGTCGGTGTGTGTGTACTCAATTCTCCCGTGATGAACTTCTCCAGCTTCTCCACGCATGCGTCCTGGTAGTCATGGATCCATCTAGAACAATACACACAATAGTAACCATGGTAACGTATGCAGCATGACATGGTAGCCATGGTAACATCCACAAGTTCTGATTCCTAGATTGAATAATGTTTTCTATGGAATTTCAATTTCAATACTGATAGTATATACGGTTTTTAAAAGAAGTGAAATATAAGATAGTAGTAAAATTGTACTAACGTTGGAACTGAGCTTTACAAAATTAGTTCCAAAGTTAGTACAATTTTACTACTAAAATTTTATCTCATTGATTCTTGGAACCATGAAAAAAAAAATCGTGTCATCTCTACTTGTTGAAATGCTAACTAGTGAGTAAAATGTTTAGTTGACGCAGCTGACCTGATTCCGTTGAAGTAGCAGATTGGCCTCATATCCTCAGGAAGTGACTCAGGCGGAGGCCAGTGGAAGTTGTCCATCACCGGTATAATGTTACAACCTCCCTCTATAGCGGCCACCACCTCCTGGGAAAAACAGATAGGTGAACTTGAGCTTGAACTATAGCGGGCACTGACTCATGTAAACGGACAAAAACAACAGAAAATAGAGTGATGGTTTAACGGCAACTAGGCAAAAATAAACTTGACATGATTGACCATCAATTAGACACAATGTGCCAAATGTATAGGGCCTATATGGTATCAAATTGTCTACCTTTTTCAAAATAATCAGTGACTGGTGGGACTCAAATTGTCCACATCAGGCGTCAAATAAACAATGTGCCCTCCAAATTCAGGCCCTTGCCACACTGTCCTCAGATTGTACTTTCCCAACTCACCCTGTGTACCCAGTCCTTGTGGTCGGTGTCACCGTAGCACCTCTCCAGGGAGTTGGGGGTCAGCACGATGATGAAGTTTCTGGCGTTACGTACGCTGTCCAGAAGGTTGTCGTCAAACTTCCCCGCTCTTAGTTTCTCTATGTCCAGAAACACAGAGAACCCTCTCAGCTGAAGGTGAACCTTCAATAAACTGTAAACAAAACCAATGGCATGGTATGAGAGATCGATAACTATCGGAAGGCCCGGACAGCCTGTTTCCAGGACTAGCTATCCCAAACAAACAAAGAAACAAAACACACTTGATTCCGGTATATCATATTTAAATGGTTGCAATGTCAACTGGATAATTCATAGCGACAGTGACAATTGTTAATGATTTGTATGAAGGGAGGAATGGCTAAAAACACAACATCTGGCTTAGAAATAATGACATGTTGACCCAAGTAGCTGTAAGTGGTCAGATCGTCTGTTATAATCTGGACCTACCTGGCTATATAGGCCTAGGTGTCTCTGAGGACCTTGACTCAGCTAGCTAACTGTGAACCGTTAGACCGTCCATAATGACTTTGACCTACCTGTCTAGTTGTCTGTAATGACCTTGACCTACCTGGCTAGCTGTCTGTAATGACCTTCACTTACCTAGCTAGCTGAGAGCCATTAGAGCGTCTGTAGCTGATGAACACGTCATGTCTCTTCTCAGTCACTGGACCATCAGGACCACAGATAGACGCACAATCAAGATTCACCACTCCTGTAGCCAAGCAGATAAATACATGGTAACCATGGAAACAAACAGATAAACTTGGTAACCATGGCAGTAAACGTGTGATTATAGTGAGAAACATGGTACCCAAAAGTCAACAAAGAGGGGAGAGATACCAAACAGACAAATTAAGAAAATATTGAAATAGAAAAGAGAGTTATTTTCAATTGTTTTAATACAAAAAATAATACTGAAGTGAAATTTAGAAAAACATAGAGACCACAATACTGCCGTGGAAAGCATATGACAGTCTAGCACATTATATACTGATTTCTCTTTGAAATGACCTTGTTTTTAGGACAAATACAATGGCTGAAAATCACTCTTCTGTTTTTCACTCACTTCTGGCGGCCTCCAGTATCTTCATCCTGTGTATGCCGTTATGAATCCCGCAGTCACTCAGTAGGTGCTCGTCAGTGATCCACCTTAACCAGCCCCTGTCTGCTCCCGTGGCCAGCATGCAATACGTGTACTGCCGGAAGTCGTGACTGGACATCATCAGCCAATCATCGAGCCCCGTGGGGTCACATGACTGGTAGTCAGCCTCCACCTTCAGCCGCCTCAGCTCACGTAGAAATCTGTAACCATAGCCACAGGCTCGTATATTAACAGCATGCCAATTATGTATGCACTTCCCTAGACATGCCCAGAACCCCTTATCGGGCGAGCGAAGGAAAACGCTCTCAATAACCCACCATGCCCTACCACCCCCACCCTCACATCATCATCTGTACATCATTCATCTCATCAATTGAATACAACGTTTTTATCGTATTATAATGTCACTTAAAAGACCTTTTGTGCCGAAAAGTGACGTAAAGCAATGATTTACTACTACTATGTATGCACTTTTAGTCTATAGTCAGTCCCCGCGCTAAAAGGGTTAATGGGATGAAATTTATTTTATCTCATGCCAAGGGTTGTATTGTACATGATACAAGCTTTTTTTACCCAGCTGATACAGCTATGAAGATTAATTGTATTCTCCCTCGGGTTATAGGTCTTGCATTGGCCTAGACCTTATTGGTCTTCGGACAATACAAGACCCATGACCCTCTGGAGAAAACAACTAGGTCGGGCTGATATGCGGGACGATACAACTTTAGCCATGGTCTATTCTATAAGTATTCAACCATTTTCTATAATATATGCTCTAGGTATGATACAAATACGCATAGGCATATATGCATTGCTGGCAGGCTGGCGAACCAAACCAGTGGCATCAATTCAACATAGCACGATAGGAGTGAAATTATATAAGTTTCTTACACAATTTTTAAATAAATAGGAAAAGCATTTATCTGATGCCAATAATGTCTGAGAATTACGATGTTGCATGAGCCGTGAGTGCGGCTGTGGGATTATCAAGAATAGTTATGTAAGCTAACCGCAGCTAGAGTGCGAGAGTAATGATAATTATTAGCTTTATTTCTACTTTTCGTCATTTGACCTCTACTGACCTCTTTCTGGTGATGCCATTGGTCATATTCAGGTCGTTTTTCAGGTTATCCTCATTGAACTGTAGAAGTAGGTCACCATCCACCTGACACTCCCTGAAAGCCTGCAGGAAGTCCGCAAAACCACACTGTGAAAAAAAAAAAAATTGTAAAGTGATACCACATGACACACCCTGAAAGCCTGGAGGAAGTTTGAAAAACCACACTGTGAAAAAAAAAAGTGAAGTGATACCACATGACACGCCCTGAGAGCCTGGGGGGAAGTCTGCAAAACCACACTGTCAAAAAAAAAATTGTGAAGTGATACGACATGACACTCCCTGGAAGCCTGGAGGACGAGTGTGGAACTTTTATATCCCCAGGGCTCATATCCAATGTCGAAAGATGTATTAGAATGGTAGATAAAAGTAATGTTTTGAGGCACAGAGCAACACAATACGTTGCTAGTATCAGGTATGTATTCATTTCATTCCTTCACCAGAATAATGTTGCAAAACACAGAATATGTAGTTATTGCCCATAATCCCTAGCTACCATTGAACGAGGCTGTCACAGGGGACGCACCATTGGGGTATAACCAGAAGCCTTCCCCTGCACCTACCCTCCACACACGTGTGACGTGCGGTGGAGAGTAGATCCAAAGCTAGCCCAATACTAGCCACCACACGCTGTGGAGAACTAACATGTGCAAACTCCGAACCACCTCTCACCAACATCCCGTCGGCACATACCTAGACAGCTCTTCACATTCAAGGCCCGGAATTAACCGCCCTGAACAATTTTTTTTAAAGCAAGTTGATAAAGGACTAGAATTATTGTTATAAATAAGTACTGGGTAAATACAATTATTTGCCACCGTGAGTTTTAACACCAGATGTAGAAAACAATTGTTAACCTTTGAGCTGCTCGGCCCCGTACATATATATAATTTCTAACAATTTCAAAACAACTAAAATGCCAATGAAAATGATAACTATGTTTGTAAAGGTCAGATCATCACATTGCCGTATGTCTATTTGTTATCAATTAATATTTTTTTGAAATCGTGTTTGAAACTGGACATTGTGTCAGCAATTACAGCTTTGAATAAATTAAAATAGAAACAAACAATTCAGCGACAGAATTGTTAATAAGTGATACTGCACTGTCACCTAAACATCTACAGCTCCTAAAAAGCTTTTAAAAAGTGGACGACAAAATTAACAAGAGATATAACAAGAGGAAGTTTGCAGGATCTGAAAAAACGGTGGTGTCAGTGAGGGTGGCCATAAATTGTATGCCATATTTAGGCCAATTTATGGGACTTTAAAACATTTGGCAAAATACTCCCCCCTCAGGAATCCCCACTGCGCATGCCATTGAAATGAAACAGATCTGTTCATTCTAGATTGACATAAAGGGTGGGCATGAATCTGTACATAAGTCTCACCAATGAAAACCACCTTTTACACCATTTCCCAACGTCTGATCAACACAAAATGTCAGGATTACAATCCCAATATAAATTATCAATAAAGAGTGAAAAATTAAAAAAAATGATTGTCGGAAAATTAGCAAACTCTATACTTTTAATCCACTGTGATGATTATGGCAGATTTGGCGACATGATTGTGGGGCTATGGTGTATACTCTTGATTTATTTAGAGCAGAATTGTGTGCACCCTTTATGCACACCTAAGGTC
The DNA here is from genome assembly GCA_964017125.1 of Flabesymbios commensalis. Classification (NCBI taxonomy): domain Eukaryota; kingdom Metazoa; phylum Annelida; class Polychaeta; order Terebellida; family Flabelligeridae; genus Flabesymbios; species Flabesymbios commensalis. The sequence continues at coordinate 3,406,760 of OZ024903.1, read as the reverse complement.
TGTTCTATTTCATCAGGTGGCCTCATGCCCCTTAGGGTTGTGGGGGAATTGAGCAGCAGGGGTATGTCTACATGGGATGCCCTGAGAACCTATGGGCAGTCTAGTTTGTATAGACGTCAATGAGCAGGGCAGGGGTATGCCTACATGGGCTGCCCTGACCGCCTGTGAGCAGTCTAGTTTGTATAGACGTCATTGGGCAGAGGTATGTCTACATGGGCTGCCCTGACCGCCTATGGGCAGTCTCAGTGCTGGTGGTTTGAAAAATAGTGGTGTGCCAAAAAAATACGAAATAGCCTAGTCAAACATGATTTTTCACGTAAATGTATTAGATATAGTCTACCGTTTTTAATAAACACGACACCAATCATTATTCTGGACAAAGTAACCTCACATAGTATCAAAGGTTTTACAACATATATTAGGCGTTCTTGTATTGAGAAATACACTGTTTTGTGCCAGTTAACAAATTGCTATACATGTGAACGAGCCCGAACGTGAGTCATTTTTCGAGTAACTACATATTTGTTTTCAACGCACTATTCTATTTCCACCATATTTTGTTTTGCTGTTGTTTTTTTCAGTCCATAATGCCATTATAATCCGCTAAATACTATTTCAAGACAAGCAACATAATTATGAGAGACATACTGTTTTTCTTGTATATGTTTTTGTTATCCTTACAGAAATACATAACAACGTTTTGTGTCTTTATTTTGTTTATTTCGTATTATATAAAATATTATATAAGCTGTAAATCATTTATTTATTATTGTTTAATACATCATTTACTCAGGTGGCATCCATGACAGCGACTTTTAAAGTCTTTATGGATGTCTCCTTACCCTGTAGTGTTCATTTTGCATATGAATCATTATTGTGTATTTTTGTGGTGAAATAAACAAATTTTCTTCTTCTTCTTCTTCCGTACATTGTGGAAGCGTGCTGTTTTTTCCACACCTCAACTTTGTTTTAGGCGTGTGATGGCGTGTGCGTCATTGAGCAGGGGTATGCCTACATGGGCTGCCCTGAACACCTATAGGCAGTCTAGTTTGTATGGACGTCGTTGAGCAGGGGTATGCCTACATGGGCTGCCCTGACCGCCTGTAGGCAGTCTAGTTTGTACAGACGTCATTGAGCAGGGATATGCCTACATGGGCTGCCCAACCACATGTGGACAGTCTAGTTTGTATAGACGTCATGGAGCAGGGGTATGCCTACATGGGCTGCCCTGGCCACCTATGGGCAGTCTAGTTTGTATAGACGTCACTGAGCAGGGGTATGCCTACATGGGCTGCCTTGACCACCTATGGGCAGTCTAGCTTGTATAGACGTCATTGAGCAGGGATATGCCTACATGGGCTGCCTTGGCCACCTGTAGGCAGTCTAGTTTGTACCTGACTTCATTAAGCAGGGGTATGCCTACATGGGCTGCCCTGACCGCCTATGGGCAGTTCAGTTTGTACAGACGTCAGGAAGGGGTATGCCTACATGGGCTGCCTTGGCCACCTGTAGGTAGTCTAGTTTGTATCTGACTTCATTAAGCAGGGGTATGCCTACATGGGCTGCCCTGACCGCCTATGGGCAGTCCAGTTTGTATAGACGTCAGGAAGGGATATGTCTACATGGGCTGCCCTGAGAACCTGTGGGCAGTCTAGTTTGTACATACATCATTGAGCAGGGCAGAGGTATGCCTACATGGGCTGCCCTGAACACCTGTGGACAGTCTAGTTTGTACATAAATCATTGAGCAGGGCAGGGGTATGCCTACATGGGCTGCCCTGGCCACCTATGGGCAGTCTAGTTTGTATAGACGTCATTGAGCAGGGGTATGCCTACATGGGCTGCCTTGACCACCTATGGACAGTCTAGCTTGCATAGACGTCACTGAGCAGGGGTATGCCTACATGGGCTGCCTTGACCACCTGTGGGCAGTCTAGTTTGTATAGACGTCATTGAGCAGGGCAGAGGTATGCCTACATGGGCTGCCCTGAACACCTATGGACAGTCTAGTTTGTATAGACGTCATTGAGCAGGGCAGAGGTATGCCTACATGGGCTGTCCTGAACACCTATGGGCAGTCTAGTTTGTATAGACGTCATTGAGCAGGGCAGTGGAATGCCTACATGCCTGTCGTCTGGTATCGATCCAAGCTGTAAGCATTCTAAGCCTACTATTAAACACCATGTATGGTTCCAGTACTGGTACAATGCTAGGCCACTGTCTGCGACGCTGGCCCCCAGCCCTGCAAACACGCGACATTGAACCGTTGTTGGTTCAATGTTGGGCTGACGTCGTAGACGGCGGGCCAACATTAAACCAACAACGGTTCAATGTCTCGTGTTTGCTGGGAGATTACACTAGCATTCTGTCAACATTATCTGTGAGCATGCTAAGCCTGCTGGATCTTGACCCAATGTTGGCATAATGGTGGCCCATTGTCTGCGACGCTGGCCCAACATTATACCAACATTGCCCGCAGGATCAGACGTACTGAGAACAAGATATGTTCACCCAATGTTGGATATGTTCACCCAATGTTGGTTTAATGTCGGGTCAACGTCGCAGACGGGGGCCCAACATTAAACCAACACCGGGTTGTTGTCTCGTTCTTCCTGAGCAAGTCACTCACCGGACATGCGACGTTAATGCTTATCCTGCGGCTAAGTTAATTTCTTTAAATTTTCAACCACTTGGGGTTGTGTCTCGCTACCGCGATCCACAACCCGAAGTGTTTGAAAATTACTCATATTGTTTAATTTGGGACCAAACATTTAAAATTTACGATTTTTAAACAGTCATTTCATTCACAATAACAGTGGTTTAATCGGTAAATAAAACGAATAAAAACGACTATAGTCGTGAACAGCAGGGTTAAATAATCGTCTCCATGCACAGCAAACATGAGACACTCACCCAAGGTTGGTTCAATGTTGGGCCAGCGTCGTAGACGGTGGGTCAACATTGAAACAACCTTGGGTGAATGTCTCGTGCTTGCTGGGCAGCACTGTTAGTCCCTGACATAAACCCTCATCAATGATTACACATACGGGACAGGGTGGCAGGTCAGCACACACAGCATCCAGCCTTGTCTTTTTTATTTTTATGCATCTTGAGATCTGCATTGCTGCAGCAATTCCCACCTCAAGGAGAATAAAAATGACCTAATTTGATTAATTACCCAAGTATACACAATAATTAATAATCAAATCCCTATAGATTCCTCGGTTAAATTAAGGATTAAATCTCGCCCAGATCACCTACCTAAAGCAAGGCATCGCCCGCCGAGTGCAGCGAGTGCAGGCAATGCCATATAATTCAACTATATACTGTAGATCTGGTAATTTTCGCGTGTTTAGATTTTAGCGAATTTGTGATTTTGGGACTTTTCGCGAAGTCTGGAATTCGCGATTTATCAATTTCGATGATAGTAGCGCTATTGTATTAAGAATTTTCGCTAGATTATTAAATTTGCGAATTTGTCTATAGTTGAGCCTCGCACTGCGAAGGTTAATGTAGAGAAGGGGACGTGGCGCTTTGGTAGAGCGCATGACTGCCTCGCCAGTCATGCATGCGTCCCGGGTTTATACCTGGCTGAAACCTGTGTGGGGTTTTCAGAGACATATCCTTGTCTCCCCCTTCTCAATGTGACTAGGCAATCACGTTAATGTCGAGCTAAGGTTGAAACCAGTGTATATATCGACATTAATTTCGCGACGGGCCACGCGCTGCGCGCTTCTCGTAGGGTTAATGCTGGCTCGGATTGACAAGACAGTCCCAGCAAACACGACACGTTGAAACAATGATGTTTTAATGTTGGCCCAACGTCGCGGACGTTGGGCCAACATTAAAACAGTATTGTTTCAACGTGTTTGCTGGGGTCACCGTACCTACCCGGCTCCGTCATAAAACCCCATCAATGATTACACAACGGCATATGGCTTCCTGGGTGGGTTGGATCCAGAATCTAATAAGAGGAAAGTCTTGGGGCTAAACCAGAGGGGCTAAACATTCCCGAAAATTGAACCATGCAGAACGCATCACCCCACACCCACGACATTGAGACAGTAGGCCTACTTGATCAATGGCGAGTAAGCCGTGGACGATCCCATACCGTAGAGGCGTATACGTGGGCCATGGATTGCTATACTGTAAATCTGGTAATTTTCGCGTGTTTAAATTTTCGCGAATTTCTCATTTTTGGATTTTTCACGAAGTTTGGAATTCGCAAATTTTCATTTTTCTTTAGTAGCGCTATTATAAAAAGAATTTTTGCAAGATTCTTGAATTCACGAATTTATCCTCCTCAGGAAATTCGCGAAAATTAAAACTTCGCGAATATTACCAGATCTACAGTATGGGATATTATAAATAGATGCGTCGAATGATTTAATCGATCTGTTAAGGAAATAAGTTATTTAAATTATTTAAACTATTATAAGTTATTTAAATTATTTAAAAAAATCCGGCCCAAATGTCCCATTTGTTTGACGCACCTATTGAGAACCGTCCATAACCCTGGACTTTAGCCCTTACAGCGCGGGGATAAAAATAATTGTAGTGGCCGTAGACCCGTAACCGTAAATAAAGCGGAAAGCGCTGACCAAGATATTTATATGATGACTTCAAATTGAAAAAAAACTTTGGCTTCTTGCTTTTTACAAAAAAAATTCAGTAGGCCTACTCCGGAAAATCAACCTTTGTTAACGTGGAGACCGCCCAGCCCAGCAAACAAGAGATGTTGTTTCAATGTTGTTGTGATGTTGATCCATCGTCTGCAACGTTGGCCCAACATTAAACCAGCATTGAAACAACGCCTGGTGTTTTCTGTGTTATGAGTCATATCCAGCAAACTCTGAAAGCTGTCCCAGTGTTGGTTTAATGTTGGGCCAGCGTCGTAGACGATGGCCCAACATTAAACCAACAATGGGACAATGTGTCGTATTTGCTGGGCAGCTGTGAATCTAAGTCGTCGGAGGATAATCTGAGAATTGAACGGCCAAGTGCCGAACTGTTACACGATAAGCTGCTAAGTGCCGAACTAGTGGCCGCAGATAGCTGACAGATAACATTAGATAACGGAACATAAACTGTCCATTAGTCCGGATCAAAATGTGATCTACTCGGCTACTGAGGCTCGTGCAGCCGGGCTGGAGGGCAGGGTCATGTCATTCATCTCACCATCCTCAGGAGGTTCTCCTGGTCGAGTTTAGCTTAGGGTCTAGATGTGCACAAAATAGGTGGCCTAGAACCCCCATTCATTTTATTTCATTTTTACTCAGCTACCGTTTTTAATCCATTTTATTAGCCGATTAAATAACTTATATTGGGAATGAAATGAGCGTTCAAACATAAAGACTTGCAAATCTTTAGGCTCAAATTAAACAAATATTTGTAATTTTCACCCTCATGAAGTTAAGTTCAAGTGAGTGAAAATTTAAATGATTTAATTTAGCGCTTTAACTGGTAAAATAGTTTTCCAAATGAAATGAAATGAATCGGGCTTTAGGCCACCTTTGTGCACATATAGGCTAAACTGGGCCAGGTGAGCCTCCTGAGGGTGGTGAGATGATTGAGATGACACTGTCCTCCAGACACAGGATTCAAAATTCGGGCCCTGGCGGTCTGAGGCCGAGCACGCTACTTCTCGGTCACGGAGGCTCCCCACAATACTGACTTTCACACGTGGATGGGAAAATAGTTTTCCGATGTCAGGCCTACTTAGTTTATAGTTACTCACCAGGTGGCGTCAGACCTATTTAGTCTATAGTTATTCACCAGGTGGCGCTTATCTTAGCTATCTCTCTGACCAGCGTGGTGCTTTCTGGGAGCACCCTTTGGTGCAGACGTACACAAAATCAATTAAAATATTTTCAGTGCTCATCCAAAAGAAATTGCCGTACTATTTGTGATCCCCGCACCTTTTGTGCGTAATGTCATTTTATGATGCCGAGCGAAGCGCAACAACAATTTTTGTCAAGGTTCAATAAATGTTTATTTAATAGCCCTTGCAAAAAAAAGTGCCTAGCTTTGCTCGGCCTTAAACCCCAAACAATCAAGCATTCATTCGATCCACAGCACAGAAAAGAATTGAAGAAAAGGAAATTTGATAGGGATTATTACGAACTATATGAAAATGAAGACGATCTCAGTTTTATTATGATATCGCACTCTTATGCTCTGTCCGCCCGTGGAGAATGGACAGTGGTCCAAAGTGAAAGTAAGCTTTTCGGGCATTGCTCAGTAAATTCTCAGGCGATATTACGAACTTGTGCAACCATACTTATGATTGATTTGACAACACTTAACAGCCCTGAAAATTCCCGTGAGTATTTCAAAAGTTGGACCATTTGACATGTAAAACAATTATTCTGATAATAAACCGGAATGAAGTTAATTGGTTTATATATAGAGGGGCGTCATAATTAGAAATTTACTACATGTCAATTGGTCTAACTTTTTTTATACAATATTTCTTTACGGAATTTTTCAGGATGGACACCAAATGAATAGAAAATAGAGCCTACAAAATTTCATGCAAATCGCTTGAGCCTTGACTGATTAATCAAAGAAAAGCCAACTTTCATTTTGGACAATCCTCCACCGTTGAACAGACTATAGTTCTGGAAGGGTACAGCTGCCACTTTACAAAGTGGCAGCTGTACCCATTAATCACTAAGGGTGCCATATCATATTTTAACAATGAGTATTTTGTAAAATCAGGTCAATTTTATCAGGTCATTTTTTTTCCATTTGAGAATTGACACCACCTAAAAAATTTTTTTCATTTTTAGTATGGCTGAGAAATCAGCGAACATCACGCGCTACTCATAAAGATTCTATATTGTGGGGAGCTTCAGTGACCGAGAGGTAGCGTGCTCGGCCTCAGACCGTCAGAGCTCGAATTTCGAATTATGTGTCTGGGGAGCAGTGTCACCTCATTCATCTCATGCACATCCTCAGAAGGTTCTCCTGGCCCAGTTTAGCCAACATGTATACAAAGGTGGTCTAAAACTCCATTCATCCCATTTATGTCATAAAACATGTTGCTCTTTTGAAACTTGAGAAATCAGCGAAAATCATGCATTACTGTAGATCTGGTAATATTCGCGAGGTTTTCATTTTCGCGAATTTCGCGAGGAGGACAAATTCGCGAATTCAAGAATCTCACGAAAATTATTATTATAACAGCGCTATTCTAAACTTCGGGAAAAGTCCCAAAATCAGAAATTGGCGAAAATTTAAACACGCGAACATTACCAGATCTACTAGTATTAGTATTGACAGAGACAACACCGTGAAAAGCAGGTACGCAGATACTGCCTTTTGGCTTTGCCCAGCAGTACAGCACGGGGCATTGGGCAGACACAGCCTTAAAGTTGAACAAACATCGCCAACGCTGTGCCAGCATTGAACCAGCGCTGGGTCATGTCCCGCGCCAGCTGAATGACGTACATGACCTGGCTGGGAGAAGAGCAGATGTATGACGTCAATGAGCAGACGAAAAAATATGGAAAAAACGCGCGTTGCGTTGACCGACCCAGTGAACGATGAGCCAACATTGTAGCAACATTGGGTGAACGTCTCTGGAAAGTACTGTATTAACCCATTAAACCTCATATGATAAATCAAAGCATCCTTTTGCATCTCTGAAGAATGACCTAATTTCCTAAAAACCTCGGTTGTGGAAGATAATTTTCATGGAGAATTGCGACATCAATTCTCAACTTGTAGTGGATGAAGACTACAAACTTAAATTCAGGCTTGAAAGGGTTAACTTAATTAAAGCGCAAAAATAAAAAAATCACCTATTTGAAGCTGTGTCTCGCTACCGCGACCCACAACTCCAAGTGGTGAAAATTACTCATATTTTTTTAACTTCAGATCAAACATATGCAAATCTTGATGTTTAAACACTCATTTCTTCCCTAATGACTGTGCTTTATTAATCGACTAATGAACTAAAGTCGTTATTAGCGCTTTGAAAGTTAAATTGCGAAGCGCTGATAACGACTATGCTCCTACAGCGCGGGGATCGACTTTAGTCGTCCAAATCTGACGTCTATGCATGCAGACGTCAGATTCTGTCGATTACCGTCGGGGTTAAGGGTTGAAGCGACGGTCGCTATTATATTCGGGTTTTTTCAATTTTCCTCAGCACATGAAATGCCAGCTTTTTAACATGTTAAACATAAAAAATGACATCAATGACCAAGATGTCAAAATCATAGACCTCCGTTTTTTTCCAATATGAATAATTTTCACCCACGTGAAGTTGTGGATCGCGTCAGCGAGACACAACTCAAGTGGGTGAACATTCAAATTAAAGAACGTGGGGGTCAAAGTTTTCTTATTTTGGACAACCATGTCAAAAATAAGAAATACGGGAATTTCGTTTCTATATCAAGCCTAACTGGTGAATGCGCAGCACCAAAAATAAAAACTTTTGCAGTTCTAAAAAATGCGAAAAAAACAGAGTGCCAAACACGAGATGCTCTTCAATGCCGGTGCAATGCTGGGCCAACGTTGGGTTAAAATCTAGTGCGTTCTGGGTGCAGTGACTCGAGCACTGAAGAAGCCATCTGTTGCACCCGGGCTATCTCGGCAGTCGTACTGAGAAGGTCAAATTCGGGGGGACACGTAGGCCTAACTATATGTTATATTTATAATACAATCTAGTCAGAATGATATTGAATAATCTAGTTGAACACTTTGAGTACAGTGTCGCCTTTATGCCCCTAGAGATACAATAAATCATGTTTAACACTTATAGCGCGGGGATCGACATTAGACGTCTGTAGACGTCAGATTTTGACGTCTAAAGTCGATCCCCACACTGTAAGGATAGGCTTAAAATCATTTATAGTTAGCCTACCGTAGACCCATAACATATGTATTCAAATGAATCGGCACTGTAATTTAGTATACAATTTAGTATAGGTCTACAATGAATATAAGGTATGAAAGCGATAGCACACGCAGACAAATTTTCCATTCTTGAGATGAATTAGTTGAGATCACAGCTCAGTCACGCAAAGTGAATCTGAAGAATGGAAAATCTGTCTGTCAGTTAAAGTTAGCAAACGCTTCATGCTAAGCTATGTGATTAATGTCATTAATAAATGTTTATTTAAACATAGGCCTATTAGTGTGGTAGAAATATAATATAATGAACTCGGGCGTTTATAGATGAATGGTTTATTTTAAGTTTTGAATAAAATGTGGGATATCGCTTCAACCTTGACGTCACACATCAAGGTGAATGGACCTGTGAACGAAACATATGGGTGTTGAAGGGTTGACCTTATCCTGCTGATCACAACTATTGTCGTTTTTTATCTGTTTTATTAGTCGATAATACCACTGTTATTGGAAATGATCTGTGTGTTTGAACATCAAGATTCACAAATATTTGTGCTAAAATTAAACACATATGAGTAATTTTCAGCCACTTGAAGTTGTGTGTCGCGATAGCGAGACACAACTTTAAGTGGCTGAAAATTTAAATAAATTAACTTAGCAGGAGAAGGGTTAAAAATACAGCAACCATTATAAAATGCCTACTTACCTGCTCACTGCAACGATACAATGTTTGACACTTATATAGCATAAAAACATATGGTGCGAACGATATTCGATGTATGATGAGATAAAATAAAGCTGTAGCTTACATATTTTCCACACCACACTATGCAAGGTCAACAATGTTTGTGAAACTTTGCCAACATTTTATCATCTAGTGTTGATTTAACACGTGCACTATTTACTCGTTTATTTCGAGTTTTCACACCAAACCAAGTTCAACAATACAACAGTTTATCAGCTAGGCCCACTGTTGATTTAACATGTATGCACTATTTGCTTAGGACGACACAGCATCTTTATGATAAATATATAATGCGATCCACAAATTCAAGTGACTAAAAATTACATGTAAAATTACTTGTAAAATATATTTTACGATGAATAATATTTTTTTATACGTCTCAAGTCGGTCCCCGGGCTGAAAGGGTTAAAATGTTAAATGAAGTGAAAACGAATGTTAACCCTTTGAGTGCGGGCGACGCTTTTAAGCGCATTCATTCTGTTTTTCCACAACTAAAATTTGACAGAAATTGAACAAATATGCATGTATAAATCTTGAGTAAAGCCCCCATTGTGAAATTTAGCAGGTTTAATTTTTAAGTGAGGAGGTATTTTCCTTTCATTTGAAGTTGGCAATTGCGTGAGCAATGCCAACTTCAAATGAAAGGAAAATGTTAAGTAGTAATGAAGCACTTAAAGAGTTAAACTAAGTGAAAATTATGTATCCAGGTGATTTAGAAAATAGAAGCGTGTCATCTAAAACAAGGATGATCGATGAGTATCAGGTCTAAAATAACTAAGAGCGCGTCATGTTTTTACCCAGCACACACGAGGCATTAGCCTAATGTTGGGTTGATGCTGGCCCAACGTCTACGACGCTGGCCCAGCATCAACCCAACATTGGGCTAATGCATTCGGCTTGAAATAGATTCTGAGATCCACGTGCGCGGAGGCCAAATGATTGAAAGCCTAGATTCTGGACTTAGCAAAAGACAGTAACTGTTTACACATCTGTACATGTATAGTACTTGTAACATTTCAAGCAAGCAGTTGCGACCTTTAGGCGTAGCAGAACAGACAGTCACATGGTGTCTGGATGGTGGGTATCAGCAATGAATGTATCAGATATAAAATAACGAAGAGCCCGTAATGTTCTTGGATGAATCGAAGCATTGGGTTGAAAATAGATTCTGAGATCCACGTGCATGGAGACCAAAGGATTGAAAGACTAGATTCTGGATTTTTGGACAAAAGGAAGTAACTGTTTATAGGCCTACATAGTACTTAGGGCTGGGATATACTTGAACATTTCAAGCAAGCATTTACGACCTTTTGGCGTAGCAGAACAGACATGGTGTCTGAATGGTGGGTCAGGAATGGGAAGACAAAAGGCGAATCCTGCTACAATAAACAAAGGTTATTTATAATGCCGGGCTCAGCATCTGCGGTCTACACCCAGTAAACAGCCGCTATTGAAGCTGTGGATGTTTAACGTCGGTACAACATTGGAGACGGTGGCCCAGCATTGAGCCAGCACTGGACCAATGTCCCGTGTTTGCGTCTATTTATATCTCACGTGTAGAAGATACGCTGCGGCGCCTCCTCCATTCACCTATTACCGCTCACTCTGTCGATTCATCTTCAGTGATAGGGAATCTGGAAGTGGTCCAATACTGGTTCAATGTTGGTTCAATGTTGGGCCACCGTCTGCGACGCTGGCCAAACATTGAACCAGCATTGGTTCACTCTGTCAATTCATCTTCGGAGGAAGAAAATACTCTGGCAGAAGTTCTGTCAGGCGAAGACGAGTGAAAAGCGGGAGCGGGGAAACGCAAGGTAAAAACGGCGAGAAAAAAACAGACCGGGAAAAAGTCAAAATAATGTGATTGCCAGGTAATACAGGGGACGTTCACCCTGTGGGAGAAAGTAGCGCGGGTTGATTGCCCAGGAAACACAAGACATTGAATCAATGTTAGTTTAATATTAGTCCACCGTCTACGACGCTGGCCCAACATTAAACCAACATTGGCCCAATGTTTTGTGTCTGCTGCAGTGGGTGATTTATTCAAAAACCCTTTCAGTGCGTCAGAATCTGACGTCTATAAACGTCAATGTGTAGAACTACGGTTAATAATATTATGTATATTTATAAAATTATATAGACCTATCTTCAAGGTTTATTGATAATTTCTGAGGTGATATATGTCCATTTCATGTACAAACTTTTTTAATAGTACGTCATTTTTACCTTCGCCAGGAAGGTTATGTTTTAGTCATGTTGGTTTGTTTTTATGTCCGTCCATACCTGATTACTTAAAAAAGTAATGCACGGATTTGCATGAATGTTTTACCAGAGGTATGCATCAGGCCAAGCAACAATCGATCAGATTTTTAGGATGATCCGGATTATAGGCCCACCATCCGGATCATCTCACGGATTAGAATGAAATTTTTTCCAGATGTATCTCGGACTATATAAGGACCAATCCAATACATCTGGACTACGATCCGGATTACGACCATTAACCTTTTCACTACCATACATGACGGAAATTTCCGTCGTCATTCGTCAATGAACGTAACCATAAAATGACACAAATTTTCGTCAAATATATACTACATTTATGTATTTTTCGTCATTTGAAGCTGGAAATTGCGTTAGCAATTCCAGCTTCAAATGACGAAAAATAGAACTCCTACACCAGTATATCTGGATCCTGGCATGCACCCCGGCCTGGAAGTTAAAGGGTTAATATCGGTGGAGGTTTGCAGTCTCTGACTGATTGTCTAGTCCTAAATGTATATCTGAGGTGACTCAGACAGCACGGTTTGCGGTTTCTACTCGTGAAATGATCTGTTGTAATATGCGCACGGCATTTCTGGCTATTCTGCAATACGTTTACTGACACAACGTTATTATATTAGTGATTATATTACAGCTTCCTAGCCAATGTTAAATTTATAGGTTGTCTTTGCCTGATGTTATTTCTTACCTTATGTTGGACCATCGTCGAGGACGTTTGGCCAACGTTGCATACATGTTATAAAAATGTTTTTTTGTTTACTGGGTAGCCACTGTTAAATTTAGGTTTTCTTTTCCTGACGTTATTTCTTGTGGTTTGTGCTGTAAATTGTTGTTTCTGACACGTGTGACTCATCTCTGGCTGAGCTAATCTCTTGTGGTTTAACGCTTGCAGTGCGGGGACCGTCTTTAGACGTCAGAATCTGACGTCTGAGACGTCAGATTCTGGCGTCTAAAGACGGTCCCTGCACTGTAATAATTAAAAAAAATGATGATGGCTATAGACCCATAACATAGTTATTCAAATGTAGCGGAAAGAGCTAACTAAGACATTTATGATGATTGCAAATTGAAAAAACCCTTTGGTCTCCATGGTTTACAGAACAATATTTCAGCGTTGTAAGGGTTAACCCCTGCAGCTCTGGGGCCGTATTCTCGTACAAGTTACGATATATCGTAGGTTTCTGATTGGTCGAGATTAAGTCACAATGTTTTATCAGTATCACAGATTTGAAAAAAAATCACTGAAACACCGAGATAGCATGCAGTGGACATCAGTGCTCCAAGGGCCAACCCTTGAGATTATCCTAACTTTTCTTATTTCAATTAGAAAAGGTAAGATGCTCTGATCATGCTAATGGAAAAGAGAAACAGTTAACCCCATCACCCCTAAGCACGACTAAAGTAATTTGTAATACCTTTTATTCGTCAGTCAAATCGCTGTTATTGGGAACGAAGTGCGCGTTTGAACATCAAGATTTGCAAATGGTTGATCTAAAATTAAACAAATATGAGTAATTTTCACCCACTTGAAGTTGTGGGTCGCGGTAGCGAGACACAACTTCAAGTGGGTGGAAATTTAAATTATTTAATTTGGCGCTTTAAAGGTTAACCCAGCCACGAGATATTGTAGCAACGTTGGTTTAATGTTGGGCCACAGTCTGCGACGCTGGCCCAACTTTAGACATTGGTTCAATGTCTCGTGTTGGCTGGGTCATGCCTTAGATGATCGCAATCTAAGATTTTATTGGGATGCACAGGCACAGGCTCCGTATCTGAGAGTAAAAAGCGATTCGGACGTTGAAGATTCAGGGTGCAAAGGGTTAAACTAATTTAACATCCTGATGAGGGAAGGAGCACACCTGCCTGTCAAACAATCAGTAACCATGGTGATTATAATGAGGACACGCCCCTCCTGCTGTCACCATGGTAATTATACTCAGTCCCCCGTCTCCAGTCACTGTGAGCATAGCTTGCAAGTGAGATCATGTTTTCTTCTGAATAATCGGAATACGTTTAACCTTATCTGCATCATTATCGTCTAAGACGCCATGCAATTTGATCGTGATGCGGATCCTCCATTCGGCTTGAAATCATCCCCAAAATTGTTTTTTCGCCAGAAACACACCTCTGGTGAAAGTTTGATGCAAATCCGCTCAATACTTTTCGAGTAATCAGGAGGAGAGAGCGATTAACAAACAAGACCAAAAACCTAACCCCCTGGCGGAGGTGATAAATACATTTCTTTGGTGCAAAATATTACAGGGACCATATTAAGTTTTCTCCACAAGCACATTTTTTCAATGGCCAATTTAATCAGAGAAAGCAACATTAAAGGCCCATTCCCAGGTTAAAAAGTATCAAGGTTTAAAATTGCGATGTTTAAGCTTAAATCAGCGTACTTCTATATTATCTTTCTCCATCCTCCATTTGAAAGAGATATGTATCCGATAAGTGTGTATTTCGGAATGTTCATACAATTTCTGACAACCATGACACAAATTCCATTGTGATTGACCATAAAACCTGTCCGCTGAGGGTCTAGATGAAGGGTCCGATGTTAATATTTTTTTTCTTTGAAAGGGTTAACACTGAGAAAAATCCAATTTTTTTTTCTCACTACACCTGCCACAAACATCCCATGAATATTGCCTGTGTACTTTGGGGATGTCCCGCAAAGATTTAAAACATGTCAATCGGCCGAGTTTAGCTGTGTTGACCCTTCCTGTTTTAAAATGTGTGGCTAGTAAATTATAAAAAAAACTATGTTTTGAAGGAAGTAATAAAATTGGTGACTCATGTCCTTTTCCTCTCAAATATGAAAAGTCCATTATAAAATGGGTTGATCTAAAAGACAAAAATGCAATGACAGACATTTTGTCATAATCCGGGGTTTTTTTCAAAACCTAATTACGTTGCCGGATGTTTCTAAAAATTGTAATCCATCGTAATGTTGCCTTCACTCAGTCAAACACCTAAAAAAACATGTCAAAGCTAAAACAAAAAATGTCATATGCCTGGGAATGGGCTTTCAATATGAGTACAGAATGATCTATATAGGCAGATTTGCTATGCCGGGTGCTCATATACGGATTCAAGCAGATTTCAAACCATTTAACCCTTGTGCTGCCGGGACCGAATATATCCGTTTTCAATCAAATTTCAATAAATCATGAGATAAATACAACTCGAATAGCTAAAATGTTTTGCGGTAGATGTTTAGTTAATCTGATAATTACATTTTGAAGACGTATATTTGTTCATAAAAATAATTATATTTCGTCATTTGGAGCTGGAAATTGCGTTAGCAATTCCAGTTTCAAATGAATGAAAAATAGTCTGAAAAAATCGGCAGCATAAGGGTTAATATGATGCAACACGCGGTACCATTGTACCATGGGGTACCGCATGATTTGCAGCGCCACCTGGTGAATACGGCGACAATTGGGGTTGCAACAGGTTCTGACATTGAAAGATGTTTGACCAATAGTCCTTAGTGATGAAAATGACCCCAAAACAAGACTATTTTGCAAAATAAGAACGTTTCACATCTATTTTTGACCTCTTTTAAAATTGTTTTACACTTTTTGGTACCCAGGGTACAACCCTGAAAAATGAATTAAATAATTAAACAAAATGGCGGATTGCTATTTGGTTTCCCAGGGTACCGTGTGGTGCATCATATGAAGCATGATCGGGTGAATGTATCGTGTTTACTGAGATGCCACCAAGCTATGCAGATTCCACTGACCTGTTGCAGCCAATGAGTGACGTCTTCTGTTGTCCAGAGCGGCACCTGTGGTGACAGCTTTGGGGGTACCTCTTCTCCTATCGTCCTCAGGGCCTGAGCTGCTAGTCCTGATGCCAGCTTGTTGGTGCTGGATGCCACCCGTTTCAACGCGTCAACTGCCCCTATATCACTGAAAATCTGTAACAGCACATACATTTTTTAGCGACATTGCTTTTTCATTTATTATATAATTTGAAATGAGGGCGATCAATGACCCCAAGTCAATGAAAATCTGTAACAACACTATCATTTTTCAGGAAAGTTGTATGCGACTTTGTCATTTGTGTGAGAACGTATCAAAATTGAATGTACATGATTATTTTCTTCCGTAGTTGTAAATACACCACGTTTGTTATATAAGAGAAAACAATTAGATTAGCAATGCCATGGGGTTTTTAATAGCATAATTTTCAATAAACATATTTATTTTTATTTTGAAGGCAAAATCTCAAAAACAACTCGCGTTTCAAATAAAAAGACAATCATATGCAATTAACGAATTAAGAGGCACAAAAGCAATTAGGCAATTAAAAATGCAAACACTAATCATTGAAAAATACAAAATGAAAGGTTCATCCCCGTCAAGTTATTTCTTCTTAGACATATTATTGGATTTCAAAAGTACAATGTTTTCAGTAGGATTTAAACTTTGAGTCAATTCTTTCAACTCAGCTGGACAGTCTAATTGAGTCGCCACTCTCCAAATTGAATGTTTTTGCCAACGAATTGTCAACCGATGAAGCTGAAATTTTCAATGTGGTTTGCACAGCTACGTGCAAGCCATCTGACCATTTTCAGGATGATCGGGATTGCGATCCATATAAAAGGAGTGTACGATATCGTGCTTTTCTCTATTAATTTTCAAGCTTTTGACAGTTGTTTCAATGTCGATAATATGGTGAACACACTTAGGTGTCTATCTCCCATTGTTTTAGCGCTAGGAAGTGAAATAGGGTGAAATACCGTACAAATAAACTTTCCTGTATTATCGGCAATCGTGCAGGAGGACAAATTCGCGAATTCAAGAATCTCACGAAAATTATTATTATAACAGCGCTATAAAAAAAAAAGATATAATATAATATAAACACCGCTGCCAGCGACTCACATGTTCCAAAGAACATCCTTTTTTTATATAACTTTGTAGTAATTGTAAGTTCATATAGATATTGTCGAACGATCCTGGTGGTAAAAAGTGCTGGAACACTCTGTCAACAAGGATAACGGGTGTATCTCCTTAACTTCTAAAAAGGTAAATATGGTGGAATAACATGAGGTCTATTGGTAAGAATGTATTAGCAATAATTAACGGTACACTCCAAATAATATAACTTATAAAGGAAAATTCTTCAAAACTTTACAATGCAGCCCGGAGAGATCCTCTGCAAAGGCTCCTGTGGGTAAAAAGGCGCTCTCTCTCCTTGGGCTGAATGGTAAAAGTCCTTCTAGTGTCTATGCGAAGAACCTTTAGAAAACCCTCTTTTTTTGAGGGGGGGGGGGTGTATGTGACGGTAATAATTACTGGTACACTCTAAGCAATATAGGTTCTTGAAGAAACCCCCTCAGTATTTTACCATACAGCTCCAGAAGAACCTGCGGCTAAATAGTAAAATTCTGAGGGTTCTCCACAAAGGGACGAGGGGGTGAAAGTATCACACCCCATAGGATGTGTAACAGTGGGAGAACGCAGTATTGAAATTATAAAACATCAACAACTAAAAAGGGAATTTCGGTGACAATTTATGAATACTTCGTTACAATAATTATCAGTACTTCTCTCTCTCTCTGTTACATTGCCCTAACGGGAGTGTGTATTAATAAAAATTAATATAAAGCACCACAGTGTGCCGTATACGTACTACCTCCCTCTTCCCCTGCTCCGCTTTGATCCCCGCCTCCATGGCGAAGTGAAACGCGGCCAGGCTCTGTGCCTCAGGCCGCCTACTGTCCAGCAGGGGTACTAAACGTCTGAGCCAATCAGCAGACTGGCCATGTATGTGAGCACGATCACTGTGCGCGAACTCCATGGGGTCGTGCGTGCGGATGAACGGCTCCACCAGCTCCAAGGTGCCAGACTGAGCCACTTGGGCGGCAATCTCCTTATTAGCGCTTAGGGTGGTGATCGCAAGGAAGGCGTAATAACGGATACTGTCATCGTTGGAGAAGGCCAGTGGGAATAACCACTCTGGAGCCTTGTGGGCGATCATCTGATACTGGTTCTCTTCTCCCCCATAGATAGCCAGGTTTGCCAGGGCCACCGCACAGTGCCTGAGGGTCATCTTGTCAGAGGTCCGGCAGGAGTAGAGGATGGTGTCCAGGCCTCCGTACTTGATTGCTCGGGCACATGTGTCCACAGAATGCTTGAACAGGCTCTCAAGGATCCCAGTGGTCGCTTTGGACATCTCAAGGTCATCCTACAACACAGACATATGATGGTTGAAAAACAGTATGAAGGTCAATACCACATCCCACAATACAAGAAAAATGATTGAAGAAGATGGGGACGATGAGGAGGAGCCAAGAAACCAACACTAAGATTATAACAAGACTGGCTACCATAAGGGCCATCTGAAAGTTGACAATGAATTAAAGACATAATTAATTAATAAATAAACACCACAATTACACATAAAATACCCCTGAAATATCCTATGCAATTGTTTGTTCAATCATTTTTTTTCAAAATATGTTTTTATGTAAAAAGGAAGCATGACGCTTATTTGACTACGTACCTTTGCGTTTTTAGCGAGGTGAACAATGACCTCCAGTCCTTTAGAAGCGACCTCGTCCCTGTTGGTGACGGTCATGGACTGCTCCAGGACGCGCGCTGAAGCCAGCTGGATCTCCTGGTTGGTGCTAAAAGCACAGTTATGTATGAGCATCTCCAGAGCTCCATCATCTCTGAGGACATCACAGAGACCATACGCCAGGTCCCTGCCTACTGTGGGGGTGGCCCACGCCTGCTCCACCATCACCAACATGTCAGTCAGGGCCTGACTCTGCTCTACGGGCGACGGCGCACGCAGCAGGCGGATGTTCTCCTTCATCTGGGGCAGCGCACTGGCCAGTAATAAGGTCAGGTTAGGTTTCTGCTGGTTGCTGTGACTGAAGGAGAAGCTTGTGTGAGTGGTGGATGAGCATGTCGTGGGTGTTGGTGACGGTGTGCTGATGATACCGTGCTCAGTGGTGGGTGAACCCGGCCCGGATAAACTCATCTCGGTGAATTCACGCGTGCCGGATCCCGTACCCAGGGAGGTCTCGGAGGCCATTCTCCTGACGAGCCTCGCCTGGATGGACACACTAGGACTCCCTGATGTCTTCATCTCCTCCTTCTGATGTATCGTCTGTAGAGAGATCCTGTACTTCCCATGCCTGGCGCAGATATCGTCATCTGTCTTTGATAAGTCCCAGTACACCTTAGACTGCTCAGATACCTTACCTCCCATGGCCAGGTCACCATAATCCACACTAGCCGATTTGAACCTGTTGAGGTCCGTGTTCTCCAGGTCCAGGGCAGATTGGGACCTCTCCCAGGGTTTGTTAGGTTTTCCAGGCTCATGGCTGTTAGTTTTTGTCAAGGAGCTCTCCGACGGGATTCTGGGAAACGTGCCGTTAGGAATCTGGGACGGGTCAGGACTCTGCATCGTGGAGCTTGTAGATTGACCTCTGACCTTCTGTAAACATAACCAAAACCATTAGAGAACAACATATATCGTATTATTGTAGTCGTCACATCAAACCTTACTACTCTGAAATATTTCTGTAGAAATCATGGAGACAAAGAATTTTTTAAATATTTGAAATTATCACAAATGTCTTAGATAGCTCTTTCTGCTTCATTTGAATACTTATGTTATGGGTCTACGACCATTAAAAATATGTTATCTCTAAATATGACTATCTTTATACGTCAGAATCTGACGTCTACAGACGTCAGATTGTAATGACTAAAGTCGATCCCCGCACTGTGAGGGTTAACTTATACGGCATGTTTTTTGTCGATTTATCAATTCTCAACCAATTGTCATGAAATTTAGCATGGACTATTTTCGGGTCCCACGCCACATAAAAATTTCATGAACAAATTTATTGTAGTTAAAAAGTTGGACCATTTGACATCCAGTAAATTTATAATTACGATGTCTCTCTATAAACCTATTAAATTGGATAAAGGTAAAGTTTGTTTCAAGCCCTGAATAGCATTACATGTCAAATGGGATAACCTAATGAAATAAAACTCTCTACAACGTTGCAGGGTAGCTGGCAGAGGACTGGAAAATAGAGCTTGTACAACTGCATGAAAATTGGTTGAGAATTAACTTCTAATTGTTTTCTTATCTGGTATATCTGGAATGATAATCATGATAATGAGCTGGTGACATTCAACAATTCAAAAATTCAAAACAAATCAACTCTTATCTTGAGCTCAGATGTTTTTGTTGGCATGCAAATTCACAACCTCTCTGGGACGATCACCAGTGGCCTGAGACACTACACATGTTACCCTGGTAAATTTAGAGTATATTAGATGAGAAGATTAAAAAATCATTGTTTGACACTATTGTTTTATTTTAATCGGACCCCCCTTTTCAAAATTCTGCATCCACCCCTGATCACATGATGTGGGACTTTACGACCAGTTGAAGGCCTTGTATTCAGCCTTGAAACTTTGGGAATTTTACAACCATATCGTCACCTTGGTGTAAAAAGGGTTGTATCACCATGTACTACTGGCTTTAAAGTCCCGGTGATTGTATAACCATGAGGTAATCTCAGACGTCCATGGAACTGTATAACCATTCGATGACATTAAGACTTTACAGTCACATGGTGACCTTAAAGCCATGCAAATTTACAATCATGTAACATAGCCTTGAAATACATACAACTTTACAACCATGTGCTTCACTTACAGTTATGTGATAACTTTTAAATCCCGCAGACATAGTCAAGAATCCACTTCCCAGCTCGATACGTATGTTAGTTAATGAACTATCAATTGCGATGTCAATGCCAGCCATTAATCCAATATCAGAGGAAGGTTTTCTTGTCTTTTTCTTAACGTCACTTTTCGGCACTAATGGTAGTTTAAGTGGCTTTGTAATACATTAAAACTGTGCAGTCCATTGATGAGATAAATGATGTACAGATGATAACATGATGGTTAGCCTCTATGTGAACAGAAGTGGAGGTGATAGGTCATGGTGGGTTACTGGGAGCGTTTTCCTTCATTCGCCCAATAAGGGGTCTGGGCATGTCTAGGGGATCTACCCCTAGACATGCCCGGATGGTAGGAGATTTGGTTTTCGCTATGCAATTTATTGCTGAAACACCGTGGACTTCCGCACAGCTCTGCTATCCTTGTGTCGGAAGGTCCCCAGAGTAACACTAGTCCATTCTGTCCTACATGGGAGACCTAATGTCAAACAATCTATTAAGGTCTTACCACGGCGAACATAAGTGCCTGAACTGGTCATGCGGGAGCTGCATTGGCACCGCTGTTGAGCGGAGGAACCAAGTGTATGGAGGAACCAGGATACACTGCTGGCAAACCGCCCGAAGATAATAACCAGACACGTGGAGGCTGCAGTTTTCCTTTGATAATCACTGTCAATTAGTGCTTCCGCACCATGCAGTACAACATTAAACCAACATCCTATAAACGTCTTATAATGACTGTTTTTCACGGATCACATGACCTTGACGGGGAGCAATTAAGTGGCCAGAATAGTGAACAGGAATATTTCAGACCCAGATAGCGTGAGATCATGCCATGCCAAATCATGTCATTACGCTGCCATGCCATTACGGATGCTGGTACCAGTTGGTTACGTGAAATCTTTATATAGGTCAGGTCACGTGAATACGTGCCATTATATGTCAGCACAGCGGAGGTTTGAACAGTTGAAAGCCACAGTCAGGCTACGTTCGCATATCATGCAGGAATACGAACATGGCATGGTTTACTAACGTCAGTCGGGTCAAAATGTTGAGAAATACAACAATTAAGAGCTCAATCTCTTAATTGTTGTATTTTTTAACATTTTTGTTTAAAAGTGATCTATCACCCCTTATATAGTATGAATAATTTTGTGACAAATAAATCAAAGTTGCCACAAGATGGGGCACAAGTGATTGGCTATCATGTGACCCTCATGAGGTGATTGGCTATCATGTGACCCTCTGAGAGGGTTACATGATAGCCATATGGGGTGATTGGCTATCATGTGACCCTCTTGAGAGGGTCACATGATAGCCAATCACCCCATATAAGGACATAATTATTCATACCATATAAAGGGTGATATATCACATTTAAGACAAGATATCGTCACCTTGGTATTAAAGGGTCGTATCTGCCACGTTGTGAAGGGGTTAAAATTCTACACAACAACTCACAAGTTTTTATTCATTTTATTTATGGTGAATTTTGGCCTGACTGACGTCAGTAAACAGAAGATGTTGAACCAATTCTGGTTTAATGTTGGCCCAGCGTCGCAGACGATGGTCCAACATTAAACCAACATTGGGTCAACGTATCTTGTTTACTTGGGATGTCAGTAAATGTTAGGTTGAAAATCCTACCAGCTAACTCCCCCTTTTAGTCTGTCACGGGGAATTGGCATGACAACAGACGTCACTGAAAGCTGGGTCAAAGGTCACGTGCTCCCAAATGGCCAGCTATGAGCCAGGAGAGTCTGGCGAAGAAAGAAGCGCATTAAAGCTGATTAATGTACATCAGACATCACGGGATGTACACAGAGCTCTGTGTAGCCTGTTCCAACCAGATACAGACGGCACCCGTGTATCCAAATGCCGACAGTTTTCCCTGCAAAGACGAGGACTTGACCCGATGTTGTTTCAATGTTGGTCCAGTGCCGTTGACGGTGGGCCAATATTGAAACAACATTAGGTCAAAACCTCGTGTTTGCTGGGCTCCACACAGGTGTTTGTCTACACCCAACCCTCCCCCTCCATAATATTTTCGCCTGCCGATCACGGAACTTTTAGCAAGACAGCCGGCCAATCACAAGCTTACTACAATACTTGAAATTGAGAGTGGGGGACATATGACGTCATCCATCTGCAAATTTTAACATGCAAAGTGGCAGTGTCTACGGCGGGCAGTGTACACGGGATGGAACGTCTAGTGAACTCTGTCTTCACATTTTTCTTACAATCTCCCATGATAACTTAACCCTTTCAGTGCGGGAATCGACTTTAGGCGTCAGATTCTGATGTCCATAGACGTCAGAATCTGACACCTAAAGTCAATCTCCGCATCTGAAGAATCAAACATTTATAATAGGCCTTCCCGTAGACCCATATATACTCGGTATGACTGGGCCGCCTAACTCATTTACTGCGCGAGGCCCAGCCACACTGACCGCCATTTTTTTACCACAGCCAGCTGTGTAAAAACGACACTCCTGCGCCTACCGAAAAACTCGGATGCCACGAAATTGACACGAATATTTCAAGTGCCTACGAAAACTAGGCCATTTTCAGCAGGCGTAAACTTTTGGTCAAATTACATTTACAAATGGAGGTCACTGCGTCAGAGCATTGCGATGTCATCAGGGTAACCCATATAGTCTGGCAGCCAACACTGGATTTTAGTGTAATCTTGTTTTGGCTGACAATTGTTCTCTTTTTATTATGCATCTCTAGTATATCTATAATGATATTTAGGCGGATGTGGGTTTCTCACCCTTAATGGATTTTTCAAAACGCAAAATTAAAAATGGCAGCCACGAAATCTAAAAGTTATCATATCTTCCTCAATATTTGAGATAGATATTTTTTCACCATGCAAACCATATGTTTTCAGTATCAAGGAATACAATAAAGCACATGATACCTTATGATTCGACCTAAAAAATTATTATGCAAAATTCAAAATGACCACCATGAAATCACTATCATAATCTCGTCAATAATTGCATCGAAGACGAGAATTTTTCACCAAACTATATTGTCGTCTCGGAGCTAAAGGATCCTATCTGACACTCGTCAGAGTGGCAGATAGGATCCTTTAGCTCCGAGCCGACGATATGCTTTCTGTGTCTAGGAACACGATAAAACGCACAAAACCTTTATTCGACATCATTATCATGATTAAATTATGACGATGGACCATAATCAAAACGTCATTGATCCAACACCTACCCGTAGGTTTACGCTGCTAGAGCTTGTAATATATAAACGACATTAGTCCAACACCTACCCGTAGGTTTACGCTGCTAGAGCTTGTAATATATAAACGACATTAGTCCAACACCTACCCGTAGGTTTACGCTGCTAGAGCTTGTAATATATAAACGACATTAGTCCAACACCTACCCGTAGGTTTACGCTGCTAGAGCTTGTAATATATAAACGACATTAGTCCAACACCTACCCGTAGGTTTACGCTGCTAGAGCTTGTAATATATAAACGACATTAGTCCAACACCTACCCGTAGGTTTACGCTGCTAGAGCTTGTAATCCTCATGGTGGGGCTGGTCTGACTGGGCATCTACAGCAGCAAAACCAACAGCGCTCCTGAAACACTGATGAGATCTGGCGACTTTCCGGGGATTTGCTTCATGCGGTAGATGTGAATTAGAGGAATTACATCATGTCATTGGTCTGGCTGGACCATTACAGCACGTATAGGTCTGTACCACCAGCAGTAGACATGTCACTGATTTATATGGCGACTTCCCGCGGATTTTTCTACATGTAGGCCTACTTACATCAAAAAGGGAACAGCATGTCACTGGCCTGTCTGGCCATTGTATTACATTACATTACAGCACGTAGCTGTTCATTTCCGTGGGACTTCTGCATTTAATAGGTGAATTGAGAGAAGAAGGACACTATGTCACTTTTCTGGCTGGATTATTGAAGTAGTAACATCAGTACATATAGTCCTCTAGCTGTTACTGATTTACTGACTGATTTATCTGTCGACTTCCTGCGGATGTACTTGCATCAGAAAAAGAGCACTGACTGGCTTATTACTGGAGTATTACAGCTGTACCACCAGCTGTAGCCCCATCACTGACTCTCTGATCTGATGTATTCTCCATATGCGGTGTTACAGCGTGCTTGGCTCGAAGAATTATAGGCAATCCTACTTCACTGTAAGCAGTAACATCGGCCGATATGAGCAATAAATGAGACTCGTGTAAAGTGTAGATTCATAGATCCTGCTGTTTTAACAATGGAATGGCGGCACTGGTGTATTTTAAATCACTATTATAGTTCTGCCTAATTTTGTCTTGCTGTATCAGAGGAGAATTGATTGTAACAACACCAGCATGCAGTAACCTCAGTGAATGGTCTGACGACTTTTCCCAACGTATTGTCAATGACGTCAATGAAGTTGATTCAACGTCGCAACAACGTCGTGTGTCCAGTGAGATGTTAGGGGAAGAACAGCTAAACGTTGTTTATCAATGCTGGCCTTATATCCTAGAGCACCTAGTGCTAGTGATGATATTTACCCAGGAATTCCTAGAGCACCTAGTGTTAGTTACTATATTATGTTGAGCAGACATTGTAGACCGTGGTCCATCTTAGCCCTTGCACCTTGGCACCACATCACATACGATTCTGTCGACTTTCCGCGAATTGTCTTTGTGTATAATTATAGAGGAAACACCGTGGTCGTGCCTTATTACTACAAGCGCACCGCAGCAGGCAGTTACCCAGTAATATAGCTGTCAGTAACAGGTCTCACCACACTCCCTTGAGCTTCCCCATACAATTGCTATCACAGGAAAAAACAGCCAAACGTAGCTTTATCATGGTTATCAACCAGACACAAGATCCCAGCAAACACGAGATGTTGAGACAATGATGATGTTGTTTTAATGTTGGGCCAGCGTCGCAGATGCTGTCCCAACATTAAACCATCATTCTTGCAACGTGTCGTTTTTGCTAGTATACATTGATCTCATACACTGGACCAATGTTGGAATAGCGTCAAAGACGGTGGCCCACCATTGGCCAAAAATGACTCAATGTTTTGTGTTTGCCTGGTTAGCATCCATGGAAGTCTGTATTCCCAGCAACAGGGGACAATTTGCCAACGTTGGTTTAATGTTGGTTAGACATTGCAGACGGTGGACCATCATTAACCCTTGCAGTTCTGAAATATTTTTGTATGAACCATGGAGGCCAATTTTGTTTAATTTGAAATCATCATAAATGTCTTAGTTAGCTTTTTCTGCTTCATTTGAATACCGATGTTTTGGGTCTGTGGGTCGGTCATTATAATTTTCTAACCCCTTCAGTGCGGGGATCTATTTTAGACGTCACAATATGACGTCTAGACGTCAGATTCTGACGTTTTAAAACGGTCGTCGCGATGAAAGGATTAAACGGAAACTATACGTCAATATCTTGAATTTGCTAGGCAGTCTGTATTAAAACATGAGACGTCGTTCCAACGTTGGTTTAAAATTGGGCCGGCGTCGTAGACGGTGGCCCAACATTAATTCAACGTTGAGCCGACGTTTCCGCCTGGGAAAAGTGACCGTATATATATATTGTTCCCATATTAGAAAAATGCTGAAGGTCAACAATGAAACAGCATTGACAGAAGTTTCCTGATTTTTGTGATACACCGCTCCTCCCCCTGGCGGCGGTTGATAGTAACAATCACCCCGGAGCCAGTAGACTATTATTCAAACAGCTGTAACTGTTTACTTGTAAAGTAAGCAGTTACAGTGTTTTGCCATTGTACTGATGTATACACGTGCCGATAACGCAACCACAGTATATAAACAAGTCAACTGAAAGCATTCAAACACGGGAAAAAAGTTTGAGGCTGGTATTATTTTAGGCTAAATCAGCCCAGAGCTAATATTTTTGCTGTAAGCATATTATTTGTTTAATGATACATGCCTGTGCATGGCTTACACATAGTGCAAGATAACAAATATAAATTTCGAACAATAAACAAACGAAAAGCCATCACAATTTTTCGTATGTAAAATTGTTGATATGTAAATGCAGCTGTACAAATCTGAATAATTCTAAGTACAGCCGAAAAGGATTTTAAATTTTTTAGTTTCATTTCTAAAATCAGTACCACCAACAAAATCAGCCGTTATATATAGTTATTAGCATAATTAAGGTGAAATTGTTTGTGCTTCGACAAACGTGACAGCTTTTTTACCCTCAAGTTTGCAGGAAATAACGACAGTGAGACAGTCAGAATATGATGTCAGACGAATCCTGAACCTATGAAATAGGTATTCAAATGGAGCGAAAAGAGCTGACTAAGACATATATGACGTCAGATTCTGACGTTTAAAAATGGTCCCCACTCTGATCGGGTTAACCCTTACAGTGCGGGGATCGACTTTAGTCGTCAGAATCAGACGTCTGTAGACGTCAGATTCTGACGACTAAAGTCAATCCCCGCACTGTAAGAGTGAAAATTTTCTAATGGCTGTAGACCCATAACATAGGTATTCAAATGCATCGAAAAGAGCTAACTAAGACATTTATGATGTTGTCAAGGTGAAAAAAACCCTTTGGTTGCGATGTTTTTTACAAATTAATTCAGCGCTTTAAGGGTTAAAGCGCTGAGCACGACTATAGTCGTTTTTATTATTTTTATTTTATTTTTTTTTTAAATTTTTTAATATCAGTCGATAAAATCACTGATATTGGGATTGAAATATGTCATTGAACATCAAGATTTGAAAATGTTTTGTTCTCAAATTGAACAAATATGAGTAATGTTCACCCACAGCTTCAGGTGGGTGGAAATTTTAATAATTTAATTGAGCGTTGTTACTGTAAGGGTAAAGTACAGATTCTGACGTCTGAAGACGTTCTCCGTACTGAAAGAATTACAATATTTACACTGACCGTAGACCCATAACTTATAGGTATTCAAATGAAGCGGAAAGATCTAAATAATAATATTTATGATTATTTCAAATTGAATAAAACCCTTTGGTCTCCATGGTTATTATAAAAAAAGCAGCGCGTTAACCCTTTCAAGCCTGAATTTACCATTGTCATCTACATCCACTACAAGCCGCGAATTGCTGCCGCAATTCTCGACTTGTAGTGGATGAAGATGACTTGATATGGTTTAGAAATTAAATAAAATTACCACGTAATGGTAAGCCAGTCTCATGGGAATTTTTGCTCTAAAACCCTTAGTTGTAGGAAATTTTAGAATGTTTCCAGGGATGTACAATGATGCTTTAATGCATCGTGAGGGCCTAAAGGGTTAACTGCCAGGGGTTAGCTGATTTATCACTCATTGGTGTCATTCATTTGACACTGACAGTACTGACGCAATTGCTTCAAAAGATTCAAATACTTCCTTCCAGTCGCTTAACCTTTTCAGGGTCGACTTCTGACGTTAAAAGTCGAGTCTGACGTCAAAAATAAAAAAATGATCCTACACGAATAACATTCAAATAAAGCTGAAAGAGCGTATATGACTGTTTCAAGTTGAGTAACCCATTGGTCTCTATAGTACATATATCAACTTGTATGAGCGCTGTATGAGTTAAAATCTAGTTGATAAGCTCATAAATGGTGTTTTATTTTTGTTCTGAAAAAGCAGTTTTAAAAACGCCTAAAAGTCTCGACCGCACTGAGAGGGTTGGAAAATTCCGACTGAAAACGATGTATTGTCACTTTTTCATCAGACGAAGAAAGACATGTGTATATTTAGTGATAGGGCTAAAACTACGGTGGTAATATTTGACACGATTGCTCCAGACGTATTTAAAGAAAGACACATGGCCGCAGACGTAAACATGATAAACAACGGCGTAAAAAACATGATGATGGAATACGTCCTATAAAGATAAAAACCAGTAAGTTCTCCCTTAAAATGTAAGCTGATACTGCTGTTTGCATTGGAGTTACGACATTATTAAGCAGACAATCACAAGTGGCTCATAAGTGTAAACTCTTGTAAACTCTTGTCATGGAAACTGACGTATTACAATGGTTGACATGTTTCCACTAAACTTTCTCCTATACTATGCGTATATACTGTAGATTTGGTAATATTCGTGAGGTGTTTTTTTCTGGCGAATTTCGCGAGGAGCACAAATTCGCGAATTCAAGAATCTCGCAAAAAATATTATTATAATAGCGCTACTAAAGAAAAATGAAAATTCGCGATTTCTCAACTTCGTCAAAAACCCTGAGATCAGAAATTCGTGCAAATTTGAACACGCGAAAATTACCAGACTCTACAGAAGACTTTTTCAAGTATGTGTCAGATCAATAGAAATATCGCTAAATTTGATAAATAAAAGTTTTGATAAATACTTAGTGAATCCGATAATTCAATGTTGGAGATGTCTATTTTTCATAGATATAATTATTTTTCGTCATTTGAAGCTGGAAATTGCGTTAGCAATTCCAGATTCGAATGACGAAAAATAAAAACAAACGATTCGGCAGCACACGGGTGGAGCCTTAAAACGCTACATTACAAAACTTAATTTTCCACCCACTTGAAGTTGTGTCTCTCTGCCGCGATCCACGACTTCAAGAGGGAGGAAATTACTCATATTTGTTTGATTTGAGACCAATCGTCTCGATGTTTATCGGTTCCCGGACTCGGCGGTTTGGAAGAAACAAAAAATGTTTCTTCCCCATCCACGTGTGAAAGTCAGTATTGTGGGGAGCCTCCGTGACCGAGAGGTAGCGTGCTCGGCCTCAGACCGCCAGGGCTCGAATTTTGAATCCTGTGTCTGGAGGAGAGTGTCATCTCAATCATCTCACCATCCTCTGGAGGTTCTCCTGGCCCAGTTTAGCCTATATGTGCACAAAGGTGGCCTAAAGCCCGATTCATTTCATTTTGTCTCGATGTTTAAACACTCATTTCATTCCCGATAACCATGATAACTACCCAGCAGACACGAGACGTTGAGCTAATATTTTTTTAATGTTAGCCCACCGTCTTCGACGTCGGCCCAACATTAAAACAACATTGGTTCAACGTCTCGTGTCTGCTGGGTACGATTCAAACTGATGATATAATAGATTACAAACGACTAGAATCGTGCTCGATTTGCCACTGTCTATACATATTTTGAATGTTTAACCCATACGCGTTAAATAAAGAAGTTTAAATGTTCACCCACTTACCTACACTGCCTTGTCGTAGACAGTATACCACTGAGAATGAGTGTACCACTTACCGCGATCCACAACTCCAAGTGGGTGGAAATTAATCTTATTACAATACTTATATTTTGATAGCAAACATTTGCATATATTCCTGTTTCCACGCTCATGTCGTTCACAATAACTGTGATTTTTGATCGGCCAGTAAGACAGATTAAAAACGACTATAAAGTTGGCGTCAGATTCCGCCAGCGTATTCGCTCATTATTCAGTCAATTCTCAATAAATTTCCATGCGATTTTTTAAGTATCCCGGCAACTACCCTCAAAAGTCAGATCATTTCACATGTAGTGGAATTTCTATAAAGAGCTAAATCAAATCATTGGGCTTATAGAGGAGCGTCATAATAAGAAATTTACTACATGTCAAATAGACTAACTTTTAAAGTACATAATATATTTTCTTAGCATTTTCAGGGTAGGTGTCGTAAGACTAGTAAATAATGCTTGCCAAATTTCATGACAATCAGATAATAATTGCCTGAGACATTAGCGAAAAACATGCAACGCAAAGTGACAAATTTAATGTGACTTTCACTACAGTGAACACTGCTGAAAGGGGTCTGGTGAAAGTGGATTGTATGTCTAGCATCATACTCACTCAATACTGATGTGTGCCAAGTTTTGCGCCTGGAATGCAGTGACCAAATTCGCACTGTGGGCCCCAGGGTCATTAACGTTGGATTTATAGTTTTTTCAGTGTGATGAGACCGTGTAAGTGGCCTATGTATTACGTCATACAGTAGAACATGCTATGAGCAGCCACTCTGATATGGGCAGCTAACCTCCTATGGGAGACCACTTGGACATTTCCCAAAATAGCATTTCCTATACAAATGAACCTCCTATGGGGCAGACAGCTGTCTTGAAAGACCATTTTCTTATGTCTCAATTAACCCTTTCAGTGCGGAGATCGTTTTTAGACGTCAGAACCTGACGTCATAATATACGTCAGAATGTGAAAAAATAAAATATTTAAAATGGCCGTAGACCCATGATGTTCATAGGTATTCTAATGAAGCGGAAATAGCTAACTAAGCCATTTATGACTTCTGTAGATCTATAGTACATAATATTCGCGTGATTTTAATTTTCGCGAATTTTGCGAGGAGGACAAATTCGCGAATTCAAGAATCTCGCGAAAATTATTTTTATAATAGCGCTATTGAAGAAAAATTACAATTTGCCTATTCTAAACTTCGTGAAAAGTCTCAGAATCAGCAGTTCACGAAAATTTGAAAACGCGAGAATGACCAGATCTACAGTATTCCAAATTAAAAAAAGCCTTTGGTCTCATAAAAATATTGGATGGCTGTGGGTGGCTGTTTATTAGGCAAACATCAGTAACTGCTCACTTCAAAAGTAACCAGTTAATGCAGTGTGCTTTATCTGCAATATATATATATATACTGTCCAAGCGGTTTACGTCATCAACTTATGATTTACACGTCATCAATATGTGTGCAATCGACTTGTGTTGTTTACGTCATCGACTTGTGCTGTCTACGTCATCGACTTGTGCTGTTCACGTCATCGACTTGTGCTTTACACGTCATCGACTTGTGCTTTACACGTCATCGACTTGTGCTGTACACGTCATCGACTTGTGCTGTACACGTCATCGACTTGTGCTGTACACGTCATCGACTTGTGCTGTACACGTCATGGACTTGTTCTGTACACGTCATCGATTTGTGTTGTACACGTCATCGACTTGTGCTGTACACGTTTTCGACTTGTTCTGTACACGTCATCGACTTGTGTTGTACACGTCATCGACTTGTGCTGTACACGTCATCGACTTGTTCTGTACATGTCATCGATTTGTGTTGTACACGTCATCGACTTGTGCAATACACGTCATAGACTTGTGCTGTACACGTCATCGACTTGTACTGTACAAGTCATCGACTTGTACTGTACAAGTCATCGACTTGTTCTGTTCACGTCATCGACTTGTGTTGTACACGTCATCGACTTGTGGTGTACACGTCATCGCCTTGTGCTGTACACGTAATCTACTTGTGTTGTACAAGTCATGGACTTGTACTGTACAAGTTATCGACTTGTTCTGTTCACGTCATCGACTTGTGTTGTACACGTCATCGACTTGTGCTGTAGACGTCGTCGTCTTGTGCTGTACAGGTCATCGACTTGTGGTGTACACGTCATCGCCTTGTGCTGTACACGTAATCTACTTGTGTTGTACACGTCATCGACTTGTGCTGTACACGTCATCGACTTGTTCTGTACACGTCATCGACTTGTGTTGTACACGTCATCGACTTGTGCTGTATACGTCATCAACTTGTGCTGTACACGTCATCAACTTGTGCTGTACACGTCATCAACTTGTGTTGTACACGTCATCGACTGGGCGGGGGCCCTAAGGTAGTGGTTAGCACCGCTGCCTTTCACGCCAGAGTTCGGGGTTCGGTTCCCAGTCTCGGCGGTTTGAAAGAAACAAAAATGTTTCTTCCTCATCCACGTGTGAAAGTTAGTATTGTGGGGAGCCTCCGTGACCGAGAGGTAGCGTGCTCGGCCTCAGACCGCCAGGGCTCGAATTTCGAATCCTGTGTCTGGAGGACAGTGTCATCTCAATCATCTCACCATCCTCAGGAGGTTCTACTGGCCCAGTTTAGCCTATATGTGCACAAAGGTGGCCTAAAGCCCGATTCATTTCATTTTTACGTCATCGACTTGTGCTGTACACGCCATCGACTTGTGTTGTACACGTCACCAACTTGTGCTGTACACATTATCGACTTGTGTTGTACACGTCATCGACTTGTGCTGTCCACGTCATCAACTTGTGTTGTACACGCCATCGACTTGTGTTGTACACGTCATCGACTTGTGTTGTACACGTCATCGACTTGTGCTGTACGCGTCATCGACTTGTGCTGTACACGTCATCGACTTGTGTTGTACACGTCATCGACTTGTGCTGTACGCGTCATCGACTTGTGCTGTCCATGTCATCGACTTGTGCTGTCCATGTCATCGACTTGTGCTGTACACGTCATCGGCTTGTGCTGTCCATGTCATCGACTTGTGCTGTACACGTCATCGACTATTGCTGTGTATGTCATCGACTTGTGCTGTGTACGTCATTGACTTGTTCTGTCCCCATCATCACTATGTGTGCGGCGTTCTATGGAGTCATCCAGGCAGAATAGTGGAATGATTTACAGTGAACGGCTGCTTTATTCATGTTTCCTGCCAGTAATCGATGCATGATGGCTGGGGTTGGCAGCAGACACAAGACGTCGACCCGGTGCTGGTTTAAAGTTGGGCCAGCGTCGTAGACGGTGTGCCCACATTATACCAGCACTGGGCGACGTCTTGTGCTTGATGGCTGGGGTTAGCCGGTTTAGGGTCATAACGTTCACATCCTGTGTAGAGCGGTGGAGCTCGTTTCATCGGCGCGGAAATTATACATCCAGCAACCACAGTGACTGCGATATCAACAAACACAGTGACTATGATATTAACAACCACATTGACTGCGATGTTAACATTCGGTAGTTAACAACCACAGTGACTACGATATCAACAACCACAGAGACTGCGATATCAAAAACCACAGTGACTGCGATATCAACAACCACAGTGACTGTGATATTACAACCACCTTTACTGCGATATCAACAACCACAGTGACTGCGATATCAACAACAACAGTGACTGCGATATCAACAACCACAGTGACTGCGATATCAACAACCACAGTGACTGCGATATCAACAACAACAGTGACTGCGATGTTAACAACCACAGTGACTGTGATATTACAACCACAGTGACTGCGATATCAACAACCACAGTGACTGCGATATCAACAACAACAGTGACTGCGATGTTAACAACCACAGTGACTGTGATATTACAACCACAGTGACTGCGATATCAACAACCACAGTGACTGCGATATACAACAACAGTGACTGCGATGTTAACAACCACAGTGATTGTGATATTACAACGACAGTGACTGCGATATCAACAACCACAGTGACTGTGATATTACAACCACAGTGACTGCGATATAAACAACCACAATGACTGCGATATTAACAACCACAATCACTGCGATGTTAACAACCACAATGACTGCGATATTACAGAGCGTGAAGCTTTGCCGTTGTCGCTGCCTGTCGTGCGGTCTCGAATCCCCTATGGTGCAGGATTTTCAGAGAAATATCATGTTTCTTCCCTCTCAATATTGGGACATTGTTTCGATGTTGTGTAATTTGGCAAGGCACTTAACCCTCAAATGCTTCACTTGACTCAGGTGAAAATGAGAACGTGGTACGACAGAGATGGCAATGTGTATGATAAGTTCACTGCGCCGAAATGGCTGTAGGACTGTATGCTCCTCGTGGAGTTGAGATGACACACGAATGAACAGGTCCATGCAGTGACCAGGGGTAAAAATTGTGAAAGTCGGGTGAAATATCAGACTATAAACCTGCATCTTTACGTTTTTTTTACATTGACAGTGTGATATCAACAGCCACAGTGACTGCGATATCAACAACCACAGTGAGAGCGATATCAACAACCACAGTGACTGCGATATCAACAACCACAGTGACTGCGATATCAACAACCACAGTGACTGCGATATCAACAACCACAGTGACTGCGATAACAACAACCACAGTGACTGCGATATCAACAACTGCAGTGACTGCGATGTCAAAAACCACGTTGACTGCGATAAAAACAACCACATTGACTGCAAAATCAACAACCACAGTGACTGCGATATTAACAGCTACAGTGACTGCGATAACAACAACCACATTGACTGCAAAATCAACAGCCACAGTGACTGCGATATCAACAACTACAGTGACTGCGATAACAACAACCACATTGACTGCAAAATCAACAACCACAGTGACTGCGATATTAACAACCACAGTGACTGCGATAATAACAACCATATTGACTGCAAAATCAACAACCACAGTGACTGCGGGAACAACAACCACAGTGACTGCGATATTAACAACCACAGTAACTGCGATAATAACAACCATATTGACTACAAAATCAACAACCACATTGACTGCGATATCAACAACCACAGTTACTGCGATAACAACAACCACATTGACTGCTAAATCAACAACCACAGTGACTGCGATATCAACAACCACAGTTACTGCAATAACAACAACCACATTGACTGCTAAATCAACAACCACAGTGACTGCGATATTAACAACCACAGTGACTGCGATAACAACAACCACATTGACTGCAAAATCAACAACCACAGTGACTGCGCGATAATGACAACCACAATGGCTGCGTGATATCAGAGTGCGATTATAGGGTTATTTAGGACATGGTGATCGAATATATACCAGTGGGGAAAGGGGGGACGCCAGTGATATAGGCGTCCACTGATCCTTCCTGGCTCTTTCAGATATAAATGTTCTTGTTTCTACCCTCTCAATATTACTGGGCGATCACGTTAAGCGCACCATTTTATAGATATTCAAATCCGGGATTCAAATCTATGTTATTGTTGTTACTGAAATGTATAAAAATAAGCATTTGATGCTGTCAGTCACTCGAACCCTGGCGAGGTCGCCGGTCAGAGAATTTAAAATTCGAATCGAGCTGGTATGAAAAGTATAAACGGCCGCCATTTTGTTTTAATTTCTGGAGTTTATAAACAACATCCAGCTCCCTGTCTGGAAACGAGGTGTCAGACAGGCATCCCGTCTACTCTACAAACCCTGTTTTTTACTATGATATTTTACTTCTAACAACCACATACAGTACATATCAGTGTGCGATATCAAATATTGCCGACAAATTGTGCTGGGTTTTTTATCTGTGAAATGCACTTGATAATAGCCTTGTCCATGTCACACACTATGCGTTGTTGTTTTTGCCGATGCATGTCTGCTTCAGTCCATGCATACCAGAGAGGGATAATTTGTCTGATTTCCCAGAAAAAATTTCCCGAAACGAGACGTTGAACCAATGGTGGTTTAATGTTGGGTCACCGTCTGCGACGCTGACCCAACATTAAACCAGCATTGGTTCAACGTTTCGTGTTTGCTGTGTTACTGCATAATTGGGAACAAATAATATGTTGGTGTAGCCTTTTTAGCATTGACAATAATATGTCGGCACATGCACGGATACACAGTTTTTGAGGAACAAATTATTCCCTCTATCACAACCTATATCATGTTTTATATAATAACTCAAATCATTCCCTCTATCACACCCTATATCATGCATATCGTGGTTTTCAATATGGCACTGGCGGTGTTGTCTGTAGCCCTGAATACAAGGCTATTCTGGGCGGAATAGATTTGTAGGCCTATTCAGGGCTATTGTACGTCTGTGTCTATTTTTCACCCATTTCGTGATGTATTTGTTATCAGTGAATCACATTTTTTCATTTGAAGCAAAACCTCCTAAACGTGTCGCCAACGATTACAGAGTTATTATGTTATCGTGCTGTTCAGATATGAAGTTGACTATCACGTTTTATAATTTTCTGCAGTATCCCATCACTTCGTCTGCTTATCATCACACGTGTCATATCTGTAGCATTGTATTAACCCAATACCCACTGAGGACGACTATAGTTGTTTTTAATCAGTTGCATAAACAAGTTAAATCCCAGTTATTGGAAATTAAATGAGTGTTTAAACATCAAGATGTGCAAATGTTTGGTCTCAAATTAAATTTATATGTGTAATTTTCACCCACTTGAAGTTGTGAGTCGCGGCAGCGAGACACAACTTTAAGTGGGTAAAAGAAATAATTTGTAATGTAGCGCCTTAAGGGTTAACCCTTTAATCCTCTCAGTACCCAGGTATTTAACAATGTTTTTCGATGTTATTGATTTGTGAAATATTGCTCTTTTAAATTACTCGCATTTGCTAATTTCACGAGGCCAAAGATTTGTAAATGTTGATGTCTAAACACGCATTCACTCCCAATAGCTGTAATTTAACTAGCCCAAGTTCCAGATTGACCGCGTACAAAATCTTGGGACATTTCTTTGGACTGTCATATCGGAAAATATCGTGGAGTAATCAGGTCAAAAATAGTTTTTTTCAGAATCAGTAACATTTCAGTGCCATGCCCGCATACTCAGTTCAGAGGTCGCACATTCATTAAAGAGTTATGGACATTTTTCGGACCTTGGGGTCGGTATCGCTGGCCATGTTGGATTTTTCGGCTAAAGCAAATACATCCACGGCCTCGGAGAGGACGACACGGTAATATTTTAACCTGCTAATAGAGCAGATTAAAAACGACAGTAGTCGTGCTTCGCGCTCAAAGGGTTAATCAAAACACACAACAGCTACTATAGTGGACACTAGGGGTTAACCCTTTCAAGCCTGGATTTTTCATTTGTCATCTTTATCCACTACAAGTCGCGAATTGCTGTCGCAATTCTCGACTTGTAGTGGATAAAGATGAAGTTGATTGAAGTGGGTGGTGAGTGAAAAAAAAATATTGTTGCTATTAAACAGTTCCATGACAATTCGTCGGCTCGGAGCTAAAGGATCATATCTGCCACTCTGACGAGTGTCAGATAGGATCCTTTAGCTCCGAGGCGACGAATTGTTGTTCTAAACCCCTAGGTTTTACAAAATAAATCATTTTTCAGATATGCAAAATGATATTTTAATGCATCGTGAGGGCTTAAGGGGTTGAAGTGACAGTGAATAGCCAACTATATTAAGTCAAGTATAGACTGAAAGACAGCTCTCTCATTCTACACATGGAGAGACGACACTGCTGAAGGAGTGTACTTAAAGGAAAGACTAGAGCTTCTTTCATGTTGGCGAACATTTAAATTAATCAAGTTGCTTAAAATGAGTAACAAAGTGAATTATTGGCGTTGGCGTTTAAAATTTTACAGTCCAAGTTACTACTATATATGTAAACATGGGGCACGTGTGCCAGACGAGCTTTTTATGTGCAGCTATGACATTCTGTCCATTATGTAAGCCGTCAACAGAAAAACGTGACAACAGATGGCACCAAAAATTAGGGTCATAACCATATATTTAGAATATCTTTCAAAATAAAATCCTTGTTGTCTGAATAATGTACCCCACCCTACTCCAACGAACCCGGCTAAACCAGGCTATTCACATCGTCTGACACACGTGCCCCATGTTCAAATACATATAGTAGTAACTTGGTCTGCAACCGTTTAACCCTTTGAGCCCTCACGAAGCATGAAAACACCATTTACCAGACTTAATTTTCCTACAACAAAGGGTTTAAAAACGAAAATTTCCATGAAACTGATTTACCAATACATTACAATTTTCTTTACTTTTTCACCCACTTCGATGTGATCAGGGTAGCCCCAACCAAAAATTAGGGTCATAACCATATATTTAAAGTAATTTTCAAAATAAACATCCTTGTTGTCTGAATAATGTACCACACCATACCCCCAGCGTGGCTGAAACATAACTTAAAGCTGAAGGTCCACGACAAAACTATAAACGCTCATTACGTAGGCCTAATTGTGTAATAATATTATTTATGTCTCTCAGATATTTTATAAATATGTTTACTTTAAACCCCGATTTTTCAACCAACAACCTTAATCCTGAAAGCGATGAAATATTTTTATTTAAACCATGGAGACCAAAGGTTTTTTTTAATTTGAAATCATCATAAATGTCTTAGTTAGCTTTTTCCGGTTCATTTAAATACCTATGTTATGGGTCTACGACCAATATAAATATTTTAATTCTTCCAGCGCGGGAATTGTCTTTATACGTCGAAATCTGACGACTGCAGGCGTCAGATTCTGACATATAAATATAATATATATAAAATATTTCTAATGACAGTAGACCTATAACATATGTATTCAAATAAAGCGTAAAGAGCTAACTAAGACATTTATGATGATTTCAAACTGCAAAAAATCATTTAGTCTGGAATACGGGGACTTCCAGAAGCACTGGAATTACTCTTCAAATATATAGATATGTATTTTCCCGTAGATCCCTGAATTTAAACCATGGCAATATAATATACGCTGATAACAGTTACTGTAGATCTGGTAATATTCGCGAGGTTTTAGTTTTAGACAAAAGACCTGTTGACGACAGTTAGAATCATTTCATAGCTAAACACGTCGTTTTCAATTTGTTTTATTACCCGATTAAATAAATCACTTTTATTGGGAACTAAATGAGTGTTTATACATCAAGATTTGCAAATGTTTGGTCTCAAATAAAATAAATATAGGTAATTTTCGCCCAGTTAAAGTACCGCGACCCACAACTTCAAGTGGGTGAAAATATTTTAAGCAATAACAAATAATTATTTCCATATTTTTGGGGCCAGGATGACACTAACGTCCGGACACAGGATCGAACCCTGGCAGTCTGAGGTCGATAGACAGAACGAGTGAGAGACGAGAGTAGGTGTACACCCGGCACGCACGCGGCAGTGAAACAATGTTGTCTTAATGCTGGGCCAGCGTCGCAGACGGTGGACCGACATTAAAAGAACATTGGCTAGATGTCTTGTGTTTGCCAAATATCAAAAAATTATTTTTGTTTATAATATTATTAGTCTACATCACGTATAGCAATAATACTCCGTCTAATTATTTCGGATGCAGCGGTGCAAAAATGTATTATAATTTATCTTTTTAACTGTGTTCTTTTTATTCCTATTCAGAAATGTATTCATGTTACTGCTAATTGAATCGAATGAAAATTAGATTACTAGTAATCCCTTTTTACATTATCCAGTCCAGTCACTCATATCAATAATACACCAGATGACCAATGTGTACCCAAATGACCCCTGCAAATGATCAGGTCTGGTGACAGAAGCCTGCAGCCGGCGGCAAGAGAAATTGGTCCGCGAGGCGTAAGCGTTTGTCATCCCAACAAACATCACACATCGACCCAGTGCTGGTTTATTGTTGGGCCAGCGTCGGAGACGGTGGGCCAACAATAAACTAGTATTTTTTAACGGAGTGGCTATTCATACGTCAAAGTTATAATAGGAGTCAATAGGAGCCCGTCATTCCATACGGCGAGGCTTCCCATGAGCTACATCATAAACGTATCACGTATTGCTAGGTTGTACAAAAAAAAACTCGTTGTCGATTTTTCTATTTTTATTTTTGATGTCTCTCTTGTGTTGAGTTCCACTTTCCTCCGATGCACTGCACTGAATGATTGTATGAATATATAAGTGTTTGCTCACAGGTCATTAGATTTATTGCTGAATAAACAATATCAATCTATTATCTACATAGGATTAGCTACGATTTGCTTTATTCAACCCTCTAACAGCCAAGTTATTCAATTGAAATTTTCAGTCACTTGAAGTTGCGTCTCGTTGATGCGATCCACAACTTCAAGTGAGTAAAAATTATTCAGATTTAACTAAATGGAGGTCAGCGATTTTCAAATCTTGCTGATTGCTGTCACGTTTTATCGTTAACATGTCTAAAAGGAGGTAATTAATGTGATGATAAAAAAATGAAAAAGCAATTATAATCGGGGATCGACTTTAGTCGTCAGAATCTGACGTCTGTAAACGTCAGATTCTGACGACCAAAGTCGATCCCCGCACTGTAAGAGTAAACATATGTATAACGGCCGTAGACCCATAACATAGGTATTCAAATTAATCAGAACTAGCTAACTAAGACATTTATGATGATTTCAAATTGAAAAAACCCTTTGGTCTCCATGCCTGGTTTTATTAAAAAAAATATTCAGCACTTTAAGGGCTAAAGGGTTTATTGACAGGTCACGTGTCAGCCTTGATATACCGGTCGCTTTGGTATCACCCCTCCAGGAAGGCTATGTTTTGATAGTGCTTGTTTTTTCTTTGTTTGTTTGTCTGTCTGTCCGTCGGATTACATACAAAATATGAAGCTTCTACCAAAGGTGCGTCTCGGGCCAAGGACCAACCCATTAAATTTTGGCGATGATCTGTATTACGATCTGGATCCAGGATCTGGATTACGATCATTCATTAGGTAGGTTGCAGTCTCTGACTGACTGTCTGTAGCTTTACTAGCCGTGTCGTCCTCTCCGAGGCCGTGGATTGATGTATTTGCGACCTCTGAGCTGAGCATGCGGGCATGGAACTGAAATGTTACTGATTCTAAAAAGCTATTTTTGATCTCATTATGCCCCGATATTTTCCGATATGACAGTCCAAAGAAATGTCCCACGATTTTGTACTGAAATGTTACTGATTCTAAAAAAGCTATTTTTGACCTGATTATGCCCCGATATTTTCGGATATGACAGTCCAAAGAAATGTCCCACGATTTTGTACGCGGTCAATCTGTGCCTGAAACCTGTTTCAGTTACTGGGGCTATAGCTTTACATACGTTTTTTTCTCGGCCAGGTATTAATTCAGCATTGCACCAACGTTGAAAATTTTCTGGGATGTATCGGCAGCAAACACAAAACATTTGCATAATATTTATACAATGTTGGATCAACTGTGCGGCGTTGAACAAATGGTGGCTCAGTGATGGCTAAAAACATGAGCGTTGGCCATCATTGAGCCGGCATTGGACAGCCGAGCTGAGCCGAACAAACTGTATCAATATCAATTAAAACACACCGGTGACGTCAGTCTATTGTTAAAACAGTAGATTCGGATCTACGAATCTGCTGTTATTTCTCATACTGGCGCGGGCGGGCACACTGATTATTATGCAGGGTTTACCA
This sequence comes from Flabesymbios commensalis, assembly GCA_964017125.1. Classification (NCBI taxonomy): domain Eukaryota; kingdom Metazoa; phylum Annelida; class Polychaeta; order Terebellida; family Flabelligeridae; genus Flabesymbios; species Flabesymbios commensalis. Next base: position 3,365,187 of record OZ024903.1, on the reverse strand, counting down.
TGACACTACATGCTTAATGTTTCTTGGTTAGCCACACTGACTATTTTATCTATCAATTCTTGGAGCACAAGTCATGTACCTTTTTTGTGTATTTTCAGTCGAAGAAAGAACTCAATTACGATAGATTCGTAGATCTGAATCTCGTACATTCAGATTTATGAATCTATCGAATTTCGTTCTTTCTCCTTGACAGAAAACGTGAAAATGCTGCCTCGGTGCGAGTAGGCTACAGCAACTGTACCCGCACCGAGGCAGTGGCGGCTCCAGCATAGGGCGTACCCGGCGTACGCCCCCCCCCCCCGTTATTGGCGAAAATATTGAATATTCATGCATTTTTTTAAAATAAAGTGAAGCTAACACCCCTTTTTTCAGTCAAACTGTAGCTTACGCCCTCTCCTCTTGCACATTCTGGATCCGCCACTGCCGAGGCATGTTAGTATATCCCAGAGAACACAAGACGTTGGAGCAATGGTGATTCAGTGTTTGGCCAGTGTCTAACCAGCAGACACAAGAGGTTAAATCAATGTTGGTTTAACGTTGGCCCACCGTCTACGACTTTCGACCAACGTGAAACCAACATTGATTCAACGCCCCACCTCTAGGGATAATACTGGACATTCATTAAGCCATCATTGGGACAAGGCCTCACGTTTTGTGATATTGATACACTTTGCTCGGCTAGGCAGCATATAATCCAGCTGATCAATCAGATGTAAAGCTAACAGGATATCTCCAGAATTCCTCGCTCAGACGATTCCCCATCCCACAGACTATAGACAAAACATACTGCATCCCAGAAAGAAACTGGAGGTTTTTGATCCCAGTAAACACCGGACGCCGATCTAATGTGGGTTTAATGCTGGCCCAGCGTCTGCGACGCTGTCCCCACATTAAACGAACATTGGTTCGGATATGTCTGCTCGGATTGCAAGCAGGATATTTCCAGAATCCTTCGCTCTTTTATTATCATGATTATCCATCATATTGCAGATGCCGGCCCCGATGGCTCATTCGTATCAACTGGGCTTGTAACCTGGAAATACCAGGTTCAAATTCCTGTGGGGCCGGATCTTTGTCATCGTGGTTGTGCATATAAAGTGCTCCAAACTATTCAAAGGCATGGCAAAGGCAGTGCTGTCTATGGTACTGTACATTATAAAAAAAATCATGACAATGCTGTTTAACTGTAGGTTATTTTAAACAGTTCTGATTCATATTTATTTAATCTGTGCTTGTTTTAGTATATATTGTCGTTTGATTTTAACATGTTTAAATTAGTTTAACTTAGCATGCATATTTTACCGAACTAATCCTGTTGTATATAATCATTTTCATATGTTCATTTTAATGACGCAGTAGTCTGCATAGACTTACCGTCGTCAATAAATATCTATGCATCTATCATTATAAATAACCCTTGAAGTCATTCGAAATAAGAGTAGGGCATAGTCCCGGTTTCGGGCTTCCTTCTGTCGCGATATTGCCTCAATTTGCAGAAAGCGACGTAAATAAATCTTCACTCAGATACTGCAGATGAAAGTCACTTTCATGAGACCCAAATTCATCATTTTTGACCAAATCCCTTCTACAGCTTCTGCATTCGCTCCTGACATTCTGCTATCAGCAGCTTAACCCTTTCATCGCGGGGATCGACTTTAGACGTCAGAATCTGACGTCTGTAGACGTCAGATTCTGACGTCTGAAGGCGGTGAAATAAAGTATGTAGACCCATAATGGCCGTAGAAGTGAAATGAAGCGTAAAAAGCTAACTAATACATTTATGATGATCTCAAATTCAAAAAAAACTTTCGGTCTCCATGGTTTATACAAATATAGGCCCACTTCGGGGCTGTGAGGGTTAATTGGATTCGAACACGGAACCCGGTGACCCCTATAATCCACAGTTATTATCATTACCAAATGAAGTGTCCGTGGCCTGTAATACGCATGGTTATAGAGTGTATATGGATTATTTATGATGTTTTGTGCAGCCATTATGATATTACTTATTATGGTGGCCTTCGACATGTTCGTTATTGACACACATAATATATAATACATAATACGGACTTATTAAGTCTGTTTTACTATACATTGTTTTTAATATTGATATAATTATATAATAGGGGTCTATAAATGGGGCCAGTAATTAATGTTCAGGGGGAGGGAGTGGACAAATTATTTACTATTTCAACACGGCTCGGCGGCGCGCTGAAAGTTACAAATTTTATTAGATGTTCATAAAGAACAGTTCTTGAAATAAATTATTCATATCATGAAAAATCTGCCCGAAATTATTAATATCAGAAATACTCCAGCCCCCCCCCCCCCCCCGGAGATTGAATGGTGGTCCCTTAAGCTTCTGGTACTATAAATTGTTTTTAATATTGGTATAATTATATAATAGTTTTTGTACCATACGTTGTTCTGTAATGTTGTAATTTATCCTGACTTACACAAGACGTTCACCTAATCCTGGTTTAATGTTGGGCCACCGTCTGCGACGGTGGCCCAACAATAAACCAACATTGGGTGATAGTCCCGTGTTTGTCTTGACTTTGTCCCATAATTATATTGTAATAAGAAAAATAATGCAAAATGCAGAAATGCCATGTATTATAACAACAATCAAACATTTACAGTACTATCATTATTATGCTGGGCCAACATCACAGACGTTAGACCAACATTAGAATAACATTAAATCGACGTGTCACGTACGCTGGGTATCTATATAATATTTCTGGTGAAACAACACATAGGCGATTCTATAAACAATACATAATGTATGACTGCTCAGTGACAGTACCAAGATCACGACGTACTTTGCTGCATTTGGTTCAAAAGTCTAAATTGTTCTAGACACTTTGGTTATATGGGCAATTCAGAGATGCAGACTATGGGGTTCGAATCCATCACACTTGGCTGACCCAACGTTGTATAATTTATGACTGTATGCATCACCATGAATAATCACCAGCTGTTATGTTTCCCGTTATAGGGCCTACTATCATAACACACAGAATATAGTGTAGGCCTACTGATGTTATATATAAGGAGTGGATGATGTGTTGCAGGGAAGTATATATTAGGCAGATATACTACCTTTAACATATCATGTTTTTCGTGTCTATTTTTTGGTTGTAGGGCAATGATAATGGTATACCATTTATAGGCCTAATTATAACATTCTTTAGTGTTGATTATTTTGATTTTTCAATAATTTTCTGAGAAATTGGTGAAATAATGTCTGTTTGTTTTTGCTCCTTGCACTCTAGTCTTTGTTAAAAAAACCTGGCTGATCCTGAGCCTTCCTGAGACGTTGGCACAGCGATGTCTAAATGTTGGACCAGCGTCTTCAACGCTGGCTCAACATTAAGCCAACATTGGTTCAAAGGTTCGATGGACTCGCGGCCTTCCCCAGAAATGTCACTTAAATGACCATTAGTGCCGAAATGTGACGTAAAGCATCCATTTACCAATAACACCACCCCAGAAACACAATACACTGAACTATTGTTGGATAAATGCTGGCAAATGGCAGCAAAAGTAGATGAACGTTGAACCAACATTGGTTCAAAGTAGGCCCCACTGTGTTTCTAGACCATTTCCTGGTGCCAGTTACAGATATACAATATGTTCCTTTACTTGTTTAAGTATAGGGCCCACCTCCCATAGCCAAGCAAACACGAAACGTTTATAAAAATGTTAATGCTGATTTAATGTTGGCCCATCGTCTGCGACGCTGGCCCAACATTAAAACAGCATCGGATAAACGTTTCGTGACTCCCAGCAAACAAGACACATTGACCCAATGCTGGTTCAATGCTGGTCCACCGACTACAAGGATGTCCAAACAAATTACCTGACAAAAGTGGAGGATCCAGTAGCAAAATATATATGAGCAGCAAAATTGCGCGATGCACCATTTAAGGCATTAAATTCACAAAATTAGGCATTAAATTAGCAAAAATTATGCAAATTGCGACAGCTTGGGCACCCCTGGTCTGCGACGCTGGCCCAACATTGAACCAACGTCCCGTGTTTACTGGGGATACACTAACCCAATGTTGGTGTAATGTTTGGCCCCGTCTAGGACGCTGGCCCAGCATTGAACGAACATTGGGTGAATATTCTGTGATTACCAGGAATTTCCAGGCAACCATCGATCACAAGGCGTTGAAGCAATGCTGGTTAAACGCTGGCCCACCGTTGCAGACATTAAACCATCCTTGCTTCAACGCCTTGTGTTTCCTGCCATGAGTTATACAGCTAGCAGACCACAGGCTGCAATGTCTTTTCCTAGAGTTCTTGGCTACATTCCCAATCCATAGACACAGTCCCACAAACATCATCATCATCACCCCGTAGAGCCCCGTAACAAAACCTCAAGACTAACCTCAGTTCTGTTTCCACGCTCAAACACGGCTTGTAAACTAGCTATATTCCAAACGAGCCTTATTCCCGTTACGTTGGTATATTAACCTCGGCATATTGACTGACGTCGGGATTTGCCGCAGCAGCCGGCCATCTTTTGACGGCCAGTAGGACGAGTCCACTTGTGAATACGAACTGGGGGGTGCAGGTATCCGGGAAGTGTATTCTGCCGTGCAAAGCCAAACGGTGGTATCTGCTTTCTTGCAAATCAGGCAGATACCGCCTTTTGGCTATGCACGGCAGTATTGGTAAGCAAACGGTTGAAAGGAGAGCGCCGTTTCACGAGAAAGGATTATTTGCTGTTCAATATTAACGAAATTTTATCTGAAAAGATTTTCTATTATGTGAAAATCAATTTGTTTTTGCCTTAGTAATGATTTGTTGTATTTACAACACCCAGTGATTGTGAGACATTGAGACAATGTTGGTGTAATATTGGGCCAGCGTCACAGAAATATTTTAACAATGTTCATAAAGAATTATATTTCAGGAATATAAGCTCTTGCATTAGGCCTACAGTGGATGTCTCGCTTGAGACACATTTGTAGCCGACCTCCCCTCGGCTGTAGAATGGACACGTCCGGTGCGACCGTGCTACCACTGCACAATTTATATCAGGCATACCCTTTCCATCTTGCCCCTCTGACCATCTGACCATCAGACCACTAATCTGATGGCAGACAACTGGATAGATGAAGATGACTCTTTCAAGTCTGATTTTACTATTATTATCTTTATCCACTCCAAGCCGCGAATTGCTGTCGCAATTCTCGACTCGTAGTGGATGAAATGAAATGAAATGAATAGGGCTTTAGGCCACCTTTGTGCACATATAGGCTAAACTGGACCAGGAGAACCTCCTGAGGATGGTGAGATAAATGAGATGACACTGTCCTCCAGACACAGGATTCGAAATTCGAGCCCTGGCGGTCTGAGGCCGAGCACGCTACCACTCGGTCATGGAGGCTCCCCACAATACTGAGTTTCACACGTGGACCAGGAACCGAACCCCGAACTCTAGCGTGAAAGGCAGCGGTGCTAACCACTATCCTAGGGCCCCCGCCATGTAGTGGTTGAAGAAGACTTGATGTGAGTGACAAATGAAAAAATCGTTATTATTAAAACAGTTCCCTGAAAATATGTTCTTTCTAAAACCCCACGGTGCAGGGAATTAACACATTCTTGCAATATGATGCTTTGGTGCATCGTGAGGGTTTGAAGGTTTAAACAGTTAACATTCTTACAAAATAAACGGATAAAATCACATATAGGAGGCACGGGTGAATACAGAGAATCATGTCAGCAGGATAGAAAATAAATGTAAATGAATTGCAAATATCATAAGTGCCTACAAATTATACTGAAAATATTGCCTCTTTTTATTTCATTTTATTTTGAAACCCACACGTATAAAAACTCACAGAAATTGAATGTTTAACTTCATACAAGACATGAACTGCTTCAGCTCGTAGATTCTTGATATATTTTTTATGCATTTGAAGTAGGCCTACAATAATTAACCCTTATTCTGCTGATCACGACCATTGTCGTTTTCACTCAGTTTTATTAGTCGACCGACACTGTGTGATTAGTCGACACTGTGTCTAAACATCAAAATTTGCAAATATTTGTGCTCAAATTAAACAAATATGAGTAATTTTCATCCACTTCAAGTTGTGGGTCGCGGTAGCGAGACACAACTTCAAGTGGGTGAAAATTTAAATAAAATAGTTTAATAGCTGGATAAGGATTAATAAGGAGTGACCTGGAAAATAAGCCTACGCTTTAAACCGGAGATTGTTCATATACAATCTCTGTTTAAACCTAGATTGGCGGGGGCCCTATGGTAATGGTTAGGCCCTATATCACCGCTGCCTTTCACGCTAAAGCTCGGGATTCGGTTCCCGGTCAAAAATGTTTCTTTCCCATCTACGTGTAAAACTCGGTAATGTAAGGAGCCTCCGTGATGAGAGGTAGCGTACTCGGCCTCAGACCGCCAGGGCTCGAATTTCGAATCCTATGTCTGGAGGACAGTGTCATCTCATTCATCTCACCATCCTCAGGAGGTTCTCCTGGCCCAGTTTAGCCTGTATGTGCACAAAGATGGCCTAAAGCCCGATTCATTTCATTAAACCTAGATTTGCTACATTGTGGGCTAAAACATATCACTGAGGTATTTAACCCTTTCAGAGCGGGGACTGTCTTTATACGTCAGAATCTGACGTCTGTAGACGTCAGATTCTGACATATAAAGAACGTCCCCGCTCTAAAAGAATTTAAAAATTTCTACGGCCGTAGATCCATAACATAGGTATTCAAATGAAACGGAAAGAGCTAACTAAGACATTTATGATGATTTAAAATAAAAAAAACACCTTTAGTCTCCATGGTTTATACAAAAATATTTCAGCGCTTTAAGGGATTTAAAACTCGACATTTGCTCAATCTCTAATAACCCTAATAATGCTACAGCAAAAAAATGTTTGCTAATTTAAAGTTTTGTTTCCCTACCGCGACCAGCGTCCCACAATTTTTATTGTACAATCTGAATCCAAATATATACTAGTTTTGCAAATTTAAAGCACATTTTGGAACACGTTTTTTATAGACTTTAAAATTTAGGATACATATACAACCCATCAGATATTATACGACACTGGAGACAGTGAGCCAAAGATAATAATCTGTTATTTCTTATGCATTCGACAATAATTAAATATAAGGTGGTTAAATTTTACTCACTTTGGAACGATTGCGACGTTTTGATCTGTTTTCAGCAGATCGTGATCACGCAATGATCAGAGTGGGTGATTCGGCTCAGGTGGTGGTGGTCGCAATCGTTTTACACTAAGTTCCAAAGTGAGTAAAATTTATCCACTTTCTATATGAATCTTGGAACCATGAATAACATATTCTCTATCGTACTATTAATTAATAAGTTTAAAATTTAGGATAAATATATAGCCTATCATATATTATACGACTCTGGAAACAGCGAGATGAAGCTCATTATCTGTTTTTTTCTTTGCACTTGTATAGAGAATTTTTTTATTAAACATTTATATATCTGGTATACTGAATAGACTGAATTGAATTGAATTATGTAGTTCATCCGTGAACAAGTAGCCTGACTGCACTTTACATGGTTTTGATGTTATAAAAAAATTGTTCAAAAAGCTATCATTTACAGTGGTGGGTCTAAAATATATTTTGTAAACATAAAACTAGTAACACGGCCATTCGCTCATTTGGGTGAATTTTTCCTTTGGTGTACACCAATATCCTAATCGTAGCACACGTGAAATATGGTCTTATGATAATGGTGATTGTGTCGGCTTAAACAACGTATTTCTCAGCCTTCCCTGGGAATACGTTTTAGAAGGATTAGATAACGTAAATGATATACTTAAAAATACCACAGATATAATAGTAAGTACTGCCAAAAACTTCATTCCTCATAAACCCTTTCAGTAAAAAAAAGATAAACCTTTTGAAGTTGCATATGTAATAAAACGTTTGGATTGTAATAAATCAACTGGTCCTGACGGAGTAAGCAACCGTATTCTAAAAGAGGCCGCATTCTCCTTATCCCATCCTCTTGCAGATATCTTCAATAAAAGCCTAGAGTCCGGGATATTTCCGTCATCATGGAAATCTGCTCGCGTAGACCCAGCGCCTAAAGAGGCGGGGGGCCAAACACCCGATAAACCTAGACCAATTTCCATTTCGTCGAATTTGTCCAAAGTACTGGAGAGGATAGTATACAAAAAATTGTTTAAATATTGTACTGAAAATAACTTACTGAACAGTAGAAATTCCGGTTTTAAACCTAAAGACTGTGCAGTAAATCGCCTGGTTGAACTAGTGCACAATATAGAGCGCGGTCTAAACGATGAAGAAGAAATAGGTATAGTATTCATAGATATATCCCAAGCCTTTGATAAAAATTGTCATGAGGGACTTTTATTTAAATTGAAACAAATCGGAATAGATATGTCGCTTCTTAAATGGTTTCAGTCATACTTGTCTGATCGAACCCAATACGTTGTTTTAAATGGGAGTGCATCGACGTCTGAACCGGTCATGGCAGGTGTCCCCCAAGGCTCGATACTTGGGCCACTTCTTTTCATAATATATATTAATGATATAACGAAAAATATTGAATCAGACATGACTCTTTTTGCTGATGATGCATCTGTCCTAAAGAAATCTAAAGACAGGATCATAATAAAATCAACATTAAATAATGATATGATAAAAATTGGCACATGGTCAAACCAATGGCTGGTAACTTTTTCCGAAATTAAATGTAAATTTATGCTGGTCACAAATAAGAAACGTCCACAAGCAAATATACAAATTACCTTTAACAATATATTATTAGATGAAGTGTCTGAACACACTAGGGTTGGATTAACTATCAGTAACCAAATGTTCTGGGCTAGCCACATCTCCACAAAAACAAATAGGAAGTTGGGTATACTGAAAGCTATTGGGAACAAAATACCCATTTATGCTGGTCACAAATAAGAAACGTCCACAAGCAAATATACAAATTACCTTTAACAATGTATTATTAGATGAAGTGTCTGAACACACTAGGGTTGGATTAACTATCAGTAACCAAATGTTCTGGGCTAGCCACATCTCCACAAAAACAAATAGGAAGTTGGGTATACTGAAAGCTATTGGGAACAAAATACCCAGACGTACGAAAGAGCAGATATATAAAACTTTTATCCTGCCAAATTTAGAGTACGGAGACGTAATATTTAGCTCTGCAGATTTCATCCACCTGAACAACTAAATAATACTCGTGATTATATATCAGTCTACTGAGTCTAGTCAATCATAATAAAGTGGGTTTATGTATCGATTTTAACATGAGGGGTGAATACTCAATCAGACTAGAATGTTATCTGGAGCACTCTCAGTCAACGATACACTAACAAAAAGTTGGTTAATGTTGGTCCATTTTCTGCGATGACGGCCCAACATTGAACATCTGCTTTACAACATTTAACTACCGCATTTACTGGTCGTTATCTTTTATCCTAATCTCAGTAAACATTATAATTTGACCCAAAATTGGTTTAATGTTGGCTCACCGTCTACGACGCTGGTCCAACATTCAACCAACATTCGGCGTCTCGTGTTTTGTTGGATTGTATGACGTAATATGACAGCAAATCGTGGAGAACCTGAATTGTACATAAAGTTAAAATTGGATGAGTTTGAAATTGGAAATATTTTGTAATGACATTCCCGTATCCAATCGACACTTCCTTCATTATGATTGTGTTTGAATGGTGGAGTTTAATTGCATAGGCCTGCTGGCAATAGGACATGATACAGTGACTTCTATCACGCCAGTATCTCCCAATAATATTGAAAATGGGACAATATCGCGACAAGAGGAAGACCGAAGCCGGGATTTGTCACTGTATACCTTACTCTTTTCGTAGGAATTTAAAGAATTATTCAACTGCAAAACGCGCATGCCTGGGACGGTCAAGTGTAGGCCAACAGTTGCCTATTGAGTACAGATTGACGGCATTATTATAGCCACTGAACTGATTACAAGATACTACTTAAACGGGACATTGATCCAATGCTGTTTTAATGCTAGGCCAACGTCTGCGACGCTGGACCAACATTGAACCAACATTTACAATGTACAATGTACAATGCTTGAGAGAAAGTCCTCCTGCCCAGCAAACACAAGACATTTGTATAACATTTATACAACGTCGGCCCAACGTCTTCAACATTGGTCCAATATTGCATAAAGTCATACAAATGTTTTGTGTTTACTGGGATGTCAATACAAGCTGGAGGTCAAGCAGTTTCAACATCCCCGCAGTAATACAGTCAGTTTGTTTGCAAGCCAGCGACCAAGTAGGGGCAAGGGCAAAGAGCTTTGAATTATTAACTCATAGATGTCGCTCAAGTATATATGAACTTGCTGTGATTTGAGAACTTGCTCTTAAAGTGGTAGCGACATCAAAAAGAATGTCAGTTTTTATTATTTTGATATTTCCGTAATGATTATAGGATAGTGATGATAATTTTTTTTTTTTTTTTTTTCAAACGAACTGGTTACAATTGAATTAAATGACATGTTTTCAAAAATGCGTAAAAATTCCACAGTTAGATATATCATGTGTGAAAAACGTCAGTGCGATGTCAACAGGTTTTGATGACGTAACCACAACACAGCAGGTTACACTGGGTTATTGACAGCTGATTGAGACATCAACTCAATAAGTTCAAGATTTCAAATCTTTATCGGCAATTAAGATTTTCCCTGATAAGGTTGATGATGACGAAGATAATAATGAAACAAATGACATCGATTTTACAGTGAATATCTGCCAAGTTTGACGGTAAGACTACTTTATTCATGGTCGTGCTCATGACATTTTTTGACACTGACAGTGACAGGCTCACTATCTCACTCAGTCTCTGAAAGTGTCTGATTGGGACACACTTTTTCGCTGATTGCTCAGTCAAGTTTCAAGCTATTATCGTGAAATTTTTCAACCGCTGTTCTCCAGTTATTTGGTATCTATCCTGAAAATTTTGTAAAAAAATATTGTATAGTTTGAAAGTTAGACCATTTGACACATGACATGTCGTCATGTGATGATGTAGATTGTAGGCTACCGTCCACGCCGGCAATCAGTTTGGCGATCAAACAATGTGGGCTCTCAGAGCAGGTGCCATAGTCAGTTCGCACCATTAGGCCTATTTAGCGAGACGTTTTCCCCCACCTCATATCATGTAAGGGCCAAGTCTGAAGGTCTCGTGGTCCTAGACCTAGGCTACAGTCTGTCCGACGGTGGAGGATGGTCCAAAATGAAAGTTAGCTTTTCGGTATCCAGTCAGTCAATTCTCAACCGATTTTCTAGCGCTGATCGGCCTTACGCGGAGCGAGTCGCCTGGACCACGGCTACCGATTTTCATGAAATTTTGTAAACCCCATTTTTTAATGATTTGGCATCAATCCTGAAAATTTCATAAAAAAATATTATATAGTTCAAAAGTTAGACCACTTGACATGTGGTAAATGTCTATTTATGACGCTCCTCTATAACCCATTAACTTCATTCCGGTTTATTCTCAGAATTGCGTTACATGTCAAATGGTCTAACTTTTGAAATACTCCATGGAATTTCGCAAAATTTTCAGGGTTGTTGCCAAATGACTAGATAATAATGGTTGCTGAATTTGGTGATAATCGCTTCATCTAGGCGTCATCAGATTTCTAGGATATTCCCCCTAAAAAGGAGAGCCAAATGCTAAAAGCCAGACAGCAGAAATGTAGTTGCTATTGCCAGTATTGGGCGTAGGACATCTATACTATAGCCTAAAATAGGCACTATTTAGGGACGCACCATTAGATATTTGGAGGGGGGGGCTAGAGTTTTTGTTGCTTGCAAACTTTTTTATTACCTCCGAGAGAAAACAATCTTTTTTTTTTGGCGATCAACGTCCGACAATGTTTAGTCGAAGATATTTTTTGTCGTATGCTTTCCCTATTATGTAGGTTACCATTTGGTGTTTTTTCTGGTCAACATATTTTTCATCAATTTCGACAACAAACTGTTTTTTTCTGCCCACATTTTCAACAAACTTTTTTTTTCTGACTTTTGTGGCGACAAACTATTTTTAAGAAAAATTCTCTAGGCCCCCCCCCCCCAGATATCAAATGGTGCGTCCCTTAATATTATATAAGGGACGCACCATCCGAGGGGTGTGGCTATAGTTTTGGTTGGTTTCACAACTTTTTTTCCGACTTTTGTGGCAACAATTATTTTTCACATTCCTTCTATCCCCCGATGCATCCCTAAAAGTCCTACTTTTATAGTAGGCCTAGACTATAGATCTAGTAGTAGGCCTACTGTGTCAAGTCTGGATAGGATAGCTGTCTCGCACTGCACGTCTGTGGAACGGGGCAAAGTCAGCTATGGAAAGTCAAAACAGCAGTATCTGCTTGATTTTAAGGTAATCAGATACTGCTTTTTGGCTTTGCAGGGTATAATTAACAGTACTACTAGACTCTAGAGCATGTCGAGTCTGTTCTGGACACCAGTTTCTGGGAGTAGTCTTTTTTCAATTCGCTATTTTAAATTTTTAAACGATTTCTTCTTAGATCTTTTTTTTCATCTCCCCCCAACATCCCTGGAAATTTAGTGGGATTTTGTTGTGTATTAATTATCAAAGTTAGCCCATTATGATTTGGCATGTAATAAATTAGATTACAGCTGTCATTTCTCCATCACCTTGAAATAAAAATTTAATTTAATACATGTATGCCAAATGGTCTTACTTCCAAATACATATCAAAATTCCACAAAATTTTCAGCGATGTTAGGAGAAGATGAAAAAAATGATCCACGAAAATTACACACAAAAATTTGAATAGCAAATGAGAAAATTGAAAAAAGGCTACCCTAGTATTTCCAGGATTGGACGAAAAAGACTTAGTCTTGAGTAGTTTATTCAATCAAACTAGTTCACCAGCAGAGACTAGACACTGCCGTAGGCTAATGTTGTTTCAACAGCAGAGAAAGGTTGGTGACATGAGGAATACCAAAATAATAATGATACATTCACCTTTAGTGGCACAATGCCAATGGTCTACATCATGCCTGCACTCACCCCTTTTGTGTCAGTCAATTCTATATTGAACAGCATTCTGGTCTGGTTATTTAATTACCTGGTTACTCAAGTTTCTGTAGGCCTACATATTGTGTCGACTTTGCCTCTAGATATTGGTTTACCTACTTTCACCATATGTTCTTCTGGTTATTCAATCATACAATCAGCTAAATGTTACCCTGAATGCCTTCAAAAGTTTGAAATCTTTCAAGTAATCTTCTGTAGACTTTGTGATTTTTTTAAACTATTTTATTTCAATTATCAAACTTATGACAATATTAAATGTCATAATAAATCCTTACAATATGATATAGAATATTTTGCTTATCAAATTTAATCGATTAGTAAATGGCCAGTAGGCCTATTGCATGTAGTATTTTGTGACACATTGACCAAACATCTTTTTCTTTCATTAACGATACATGATAAATAGGTGTTGCCCTTTCTCTAACATAATTTTTTTTTTTCATTCACTGAGGGGTGTGAATTACAGTAACATTTCACAGCTCACTGTGAATCAAATGTTTAATACCATAAGATGAACTGGTATACAATTTTCTTGTCATTTATCATAATTAAATTGTATCAAACATTATGTCTCTGTTTAAAAATAGAGACAAATATATAGGTTACAGCAAACAACATTATTTTGGAAATGCACATTAAAAATTATGTAGGTACAACTGATATTTTATAATTATTTCTGTTTCCTACCTTTAATTTATCTTTAATTTTCAGGCACTAAATATGGACTGTGGAGATGGTAGGATACTGTTTGCTGAGCAATCCTTGTAATGTCAACTCCAAGTATTTCCACTGATCATGCTGAAAGGACTTCTTTCAAATATGTGAACACAAGTAGAAGTCCATGTGAAAATTGATGCATCACTTCAAAAACATTAATGAGATCTTGATCCTGTTTTAACCTATATTTTCACAGGGCCTACATTTCCCGATGTAATCAACATACCTACTAATTTTCTTTCCTCACTAAATTATTCTTATATATATCTTATTCATGTAATTATAAATGAATTGGGAAAGACTAATCTTCAACCTGAACATTTGAAAGGAATTCATATATTTCATATTACATATCACTATCCTAGTAGCATTTCATTTGTGTGTCAATTTGACATGTGTGTCAATTTGGTTGACAGCAACATATATTGTCCTAATTATTAATTATTTTTGTTTAATTTATGGCTCAATATATCTTGAAAAAAAACATCAATCATTTATTTGTGGTATTTTGTAATTTTAGTTGCCTTTGATCAGTCTTGATATATTTCTACCTTATTGACTGCCCATAAACTTGATAACAGTAAAAAAAAAAAATCAGAATATAGCTGTTGTTCCATGGGCCTATCAATTCTACAATATAACTCCATGAACAATACTTGAGTGTGTCTTACTTGCAATATTCAATGTGAAAATTAACTTTGTTATTTGTGTTAATGCTTTGTTCTTTAAGATTATAATAAAATTTGAAAATAGGTTGTTGGCATAATTTAGAAATGTTGTTTGTCACATATTGCAGGTTTATACTGAGGATGTGAAGCAAATATATTTGAAGGAACTGTGATTCAGTCCTAATTTATTTATCAGCAATTTAATTGATTATTGATAATTATTATTGATCATCATAATTGGTGTGCCAAAATGATCGATTATAATAGATCATCAATAATCAGGGGGCCACCATTCAATCTCGAGGGCTAGGGGCGGGGGAAATAAAATAAAATAAAAAATTTGGGGCAGATTTGCATGGAATAAATATTATATTTCAGTTCTACATTGTAACAGTTTATAAACATGTAGTAAAACTTGAATTTTTTAGCGAGCCGGGTTGAAATAAATAATTTGTCCATAACAAATACCACAGGCCCCCACCTGGTAAATATACAATGGACAAATAAAATAAATCTTGGCTCACATATACTGACCATCTTAACTGTTTACAAATTACTGATGGTATTTATGTACTTGTTATGCTTTTGATTTCGTAAAACTGAAAAAAACAAAATTTTAACTTAGGCTCTAATTTTGTCTGAGAGTCTTTGTGCAAATTGGATAAAAATGAGAAAACATAGTAGTGTCGGCTATCATTGCACTTTTTTCACAAATTTTTACCTTTCTATTCCCTCTCTTTTCTTTTCATTCATTTTCTATGACACTGGACTACAACCCTACTAATGCAGATAAGGCACATGCTGTATGGTGACAGCAGAACATAAGTGTCTGAACCAGTGGCACTCAATAACTACAAATTTTTGCATGTTTTATTGCCCCCAATGCTGATTTTAATGTAAGATGTCATGTAAAATTATATTTTAAATGTTGCGATATTGAAACCACAGTAAATAGGCTTGTGGTACAGAATCGGTCAACTTATTTTCATATCCAATTCTGATATCTTTTGTAGTTGTGAAAACTTGAATACAAAACTTCAGATTTTCGACATAATATCCTGAACAAATCCATCCGCCTGTAAAATATTACATAAAAATGTCTGGTCTTATACATAACAAAAATTGCAAAAAAATGAAATTAGACTATGTCCACTGCCCTATGAGGAAGTTCTGGAGGCCATCATTAAGGCCGATTGGACAGAACAATGTGGGAATCTCTAAGAATTGCACTAGTTTGCCCAGGGTGAAGTTTTGTTTGCCGGCCTTATGCTTCCTCAAGGGGCGCACCAAGGGTAAAAATGAAAGTTTCTTAGCCATAAGGAATTCGATGACCCCTCGTGGACTTGAAAAAAAGAGAAACCGGAGGCTATGCCCAAATTTCTGATTGTTACAGAGGCGGATCCAGGATTTGAAAAGGAGGGGGCGCAGGTGGCTCTCCGTAGTCTTCTTCAGCTGCTTCACCAAACTTCGGACACCATTTTTTATGGTTCAAATTGTTTCATCAATTTAGCTCAGATTTTGATCTAGCACAGTATTTTTCTTGCTCAGTGAAAACAGTGGAATGTGGTCAAATATTTATTTTAGCATGTCGGCAGTTACCAAAAAAAGGTCAAAATAATTATTTGGGACAATTAAAAAAAAATGTGATGTGCCTAACATGGGCCCTGGGCTGGTATTGACATGTCACTTGCTGACAGTGAGGCTCACAGTAATCATAATATTAATAGGTAGGCCTAGCCCTAGGTTTACTGGTTTAGGCCTATAATGCTTTGCTTTGCCTTTAGTCTCAGGCGCGGATCCAGAGGGAGAGCCTACCCCTTTTTGTGCTAAATTCTTTAAAAAGTCCCCTAAATTGGCCTAAATTTGTCAAAAAAAATTTGTGTAGGCGAACCCCCTGCGCCCCCACCTTCCCCCCTGAGTCTAGTGTGTGACGGCCCACAGACTGTCAGTGTCAGTGTCCTGCAAGTTTCATTGTTATTTGACAGCGATTGGAACCGGTCCCCCGGCGAAAATGCAGCCTGAGAGGCTGACCCAGCAAACACGAGACGTTGAGCCAATGTTGTTTTAATGTTGAGCCACCGTCTTCGACGTTGGCCCAACATTTGAACAACAATGGCTCAACGTCTCGTGCTTGCTGGGGATCGTCGAGGCCAGCCTCAACTCAAGGCTCAACTTCAGAGGGCGATAAATACAGAGTTTTCGTAAAATGAAAGCTCTTTTTATCGGACACAAAATAGATTATTAATCTTAGGCGAATCCCAAGCTATGTAATTCGTGGTTTGTTCGGATCTCGATTTGTTTGTAACAGTCTCTTTTAGCAATGAAATCTTGAGGGTAGTTCAAACCACAAATTAATCCGAAAGAAATATAAATTTATATAGCAGATTCTATGTCTATCAAGAAAATCTTGTATTTTAAATACGTTTCAATAGTTCTTTTATATGATAGATATAGTTTTGCATTGTTTTTGAATATATTCAACCATGTGTCAGTGGTTTTTTAGATTATGACTTCGATTGACATCGCCGACATCGATCCGGTCGCAGTCACGTGGCTAAGTCCACTTCAAATTCTTATATTATCGCTCACGCTGAATTCGTGTTTTTATTAACTATTATTAATAGTATTATCCGTACGCGCTGTTAATCAAATGTCAAAGTTACTTGAGTCTAGATTGTGTCTAGACTCGGCTCTAATTGTTACTCTAACTGTTAGTAGACTCAGACTATACTATAGACTAGTATAGACTATGGCCATAGGCTCCTGGCCTAGCCGCCCTAGGCCAGGGCTAGGACTAGACTTTGGTCTAATTCATTTTAAATCTAATAGTTTAATTCTAGACATTGCACATTACAAAATTGTGGCTGTCTACAAAAACGTATATAGGCCTAGTCTAATCGCTTTTCATTTCATGAAATCAAAAAATTTGCGCTGCTTAACCTCATTTTCATGGAATTAAAATTAAAATATATGATGTAGACTAGTCTACCATAAGACTGGTTGAATCGTCATTATTAGTGTAATAGTCGGCAGCACTTCCAGTCACTAGTGACATATTTTTGGAGTGACAAATTCATAATACAAAATTCATCTGGATTAAATTTGGTTTGGACTGTTCTTTCATGATTTTAATAAAATGTAGTCTAAAAAATATACAATCTTAGAAATTTAAGCGCTAGTGTTAACTTTAAATTAAGTTAAAAGCACAATGACCATATAATTTTGATTTAATTTAAATCAATGAGAGTGGTGATAGTTCACCAGTTTTAAATTTGATTTAAAATAGCAAGATTTGATGAACTTTTTGAGGAGATAACCAATTGCACATAAAAAATTTGTAGCTGTCTATACTTTATTTTTATATGACTATAAAGATCTAAAAATAAAATTTATGTTACAAATATTTTTAATAGTTTGTGTATATATTTGATAACAGCTTTGCGTGGTTGTTATTGAATCTGTCTGACCAATTATTTGGATTATGACCCTTATCTTTGTCTCATTGACATTGTTGGCTTTCCATGTGGTCTAGTCAGTCTCTAAACCTTACATTATCGTTCACTCATTCTTTGTTTCAATCGTGAATTTCCGTTGTTATTAAATTATCAAATTTAACAAATTGAGCATAAAACAAGAATTCTCATAATGCAGAGTAACACTGATCGGTTTCTCATTTATTAAACATTTGCGGAATAACAATGAACATAATGAAAAAATCATTTGCATTTTTGCATCCAAATTTGGGTTTGGATGATGCTTCCATAACTTTTAATATGTCAAGGGGGATGGAAAATAGTTTCATCTTTGTTATATAAAAATTTTGGTTTCATTCAGGTGAAAAAGTACTATGTTAACTTGTTGTGATTCGCTGAGTAAAAATTTGAGATGGCGTTCACTTTAGACAATATTAATTTTATAAATCGACGATAATTGTGTCAGAGAATTTGTTTAACAAGGATTGATTAACTCTTGAGGCGATAACCACTTCAGCTGCTTTTATGCTAGTTTGTGGTTGACTCACTGATTCCTTTCAGGAACTGTTTTTCCTGTGGGCCATTCTTTGGCATTGCCACTGCGGCCTTATGGGGTTTCAGATAGGTCTTGTTGTCAGGAACATATGTTTTTGGCCTTTTTCCTCGTTGGGAGTTTCATCTTTGTTACTTAAATTTTTTAGGTACATTTTATTGTGTGATTTGCAGGGTCAACTTTTTAAATTATCTTGATAAGAAGATTGATTCTTGTTGTGATTCGCTGAGTAAACATTTGAGATGGTGCTCACTGTAATGCAATAGACAATATTAATTTTATAAATCAATGATAATTGTCTCAGAGAATTTGTTTAACAAAGATTGATTAACTCTGGAGGCGATAACCACTTTGGCTGCTTTTATGCATTTATGCCAATTTGTGGTTGACTCACTGATTCCTTTCAGGAACTGTTTTTCCTGTGGGCCATTCTTTGGCATTGCCACTGCGGCCTTATGGGGTTTCAGATAGGTCTTGTTGTCAGGAACATATGTTTTTGGCCTTTTTCCTCATTTTTTGGAGTTTCATCTTTGTTACTTAAATTTTTTGGGTACATTTTATCGTGTGATTTGTAGGGCAAAAATTTCCAAATAATATAAATAAATAAGAGGAGCAATTGTTGTTTCTAGGATTTGATTTAGCAAGAATTGATAAACTCTGGAGGCGATAATCACATTGGCTGATGCCAATTTGTGGTGGACCCACTGATTCCTCTTTGATTGGAGTTTTCTTTTTTTTGTTACTTTTGGTCAATGAAGCATATATACCAGCCACTCTTAATCTCAAATTAAAATATACAATATTAGTGCTCATAAGGATATTTAAAAATAATTCATGTTAGGAAGTTAAGATTTAACGTTCTCATTAGTAATAATTTAAATTAATGAGAAGAGATATAGTTGATAATTTCTTGATTTCATTTTATATAATTAATGCAATTATGCCAATTTGTGATGACTCTGGAATAATCCCAGGGGCTGGTTTTCCTGTAGGCCATTCTCTGGCTTTGCCAAAGTGACCTTAGGTTTCAAGTGGATCCTACGAAATTATGTTTTGGGTCACCTTTTTCTTTCTAAGTTTTCTTCTTTGTTGTTTGTTTTGTAAAGCTTAGTGATCCAGCTGCTTTGAAATTAAATAATAAAAAAAAAAAAAAAAAAAAAAAAAAAATGGCCACAAGAATTATATCTTTCATCATTCTTACTTAGATATATATATATATAATAAATAATTTGTAAATTAAAATAATTCGGAAGAGTATCCAAGTGTAGGAGTGTAAGGTAAAAGCAATATAATTATTCAATTAAACTACTGCAAGAACATATTATTAGTCAATAAATACAAGGTCAGTTACAACAAGACTTGGCCAGTTGTTACAGGCCGCAGTAATTATTGCATGCCTTATACACCAACTACATGATGCTCTCTGTCTAGCTTGATTAATCTAGCATCAGGACTTGCGCCAGCTGCTGAAATCAGTGCTAGTAATGATAGACAGGATGCATCCGGACTTGCGCCAGATGCAATGAACTTCATGAAGAACCAAACATATGATTATTCATTTGTTAGTTCGGCAGGACTTGCGCCAGCTGTTCTAACTATAGCAAACATGATGGGGAGTGATTTGCCAACTGGATTTGCGCCAGCTGCTGAAATCAGTGCTAGCAAGGATGGGCAGAATGCAATAAACTTTGTGAAGAACCAAACATATGATTTTTCATTTGTTAGTTCGGCAGGACTTGCGCCAGCTGTTCTAACAATGGAAAACAGGATGGGGAGTGATTTGCCAACCCGATTTCGGCCAGCCGGTTTTTTGATACAATATCCACAAGCTCATTCTTACAGGTGGAATTATTTTATTCTAGCATCAGGATTTGCACCAGCTGCTGAAATCAGTGTTAGCAAGTATGGGCAGGATGCATCCGGACTTGCGCCAGATGCAATAAACTTTGTGAAGAACCAAACATATGATTTTCCATTTGTTAGTTCGGCAGGACTTGCGCCAGCTGTTCTAACAATGGAAAACATGATGGGGAGTGATTTGCCAACCCGATTTCGGCCAGTCGGTTTTTGATACAATATCCACAAGCTCATTCTTACAGGTGGAATTACTTTAAATGTGAATGATTTATGTCCTTTTTCTTTTCCCGTAGAAGAGAAGAAAAAGCTAAAATTTTACTTTTTCGTCAATAACTGCGTGAGTAAGAAATTATAATTATTATTATTATTATTTTTTTTTTAGAATTCTTTAGATCTTGCTTTTGAATGTATATGTAAACACCATTTTTAGTGAATACAGCAATACTCAAGATGTGGACCATTTCCTCATGTTCCTAATTTGCTTCAAATCCTTCTAAATCTATGTTTTGTGGTCTTCTTATGTTTTCAAAGTGTGTCTGCAATACCTAGGTCAGCTCAAAATGAGGTCTGTATACTTCTGTTGTCAGATTTTACACTTACAGAAAATAAAATTCCACTGACATATAAATCCAGCCAGTCAAAACACTACTCAGACTTGCTTCAGGAATTATAAATACAATAGATGTTATGATAATGTGTCCCTTATTATCTACATTTGGAAATTTTAATTATTCGGTTATCTATTCATTACATGTAAATTTCAAGTTTCACTTCTGTAGACATCCTAATTTCAATTTAAAAACTAAATTTCAGACTATATAGCACTTCACTATTTAGAATTAGTGTTGTTTCTGATGCCGCAAGTAATGGTGGATTAGACAGATGAGAGGTTGGAATTCATATGTGCTCTTACGATGCATTCGTAAGTTTGTGTTGTGGGGGTCAGACACTTTGTGTCTGTGTGCCGTTTTCATACCCTCCTCAACAACAGATAATCTTGTTTAATAATGTTATTGATAGATTTTGTCAATATTATGTAATTTGTATGTAATGATACAAGAGTCAATGTTCATTAATATATTAATGTGAACAATTAGTAGATTGTTATTGATAGGTTTGGTTTTGTGTGAACAATTACTAGATTGTTATTGATAGTTTGGTTGATATTATCTAATTTGTTTGTAATGATACAAGAGTCAAAGTTCACATTTAAATAGTAGATTAGATCAATCAGAGACATGTATAAATATTCATAGTAGATTAGATCAATCAGAGACATGTATAAATAGTCCTAGTAGATTTGATCAATTTGAGACATGTATAAATATTCATAGTAGATTAGATCAATTAGAGACATGTATAAATATTCACTGGTTAATCCTGTTAACTGACTGTCAAGTAAATTTATACCTATTTTGGTCTTAGGGCTTCACTCTGTTACAACCACGTTTACATTAACAACATTTGAAGTGAAGCCCTTTTTATTTGTAGTCATTTAATTTGATGTTTATTTTTAATAAACAAATTTTCCCCATTTTATGTGTCTGTTTTTTGTACGATAAATACAGAGTTTTCGTAAAATGAAAGCTCTTTTTATCGGACACAAAATAGATTATTAATCTTAGGCGAATCCCAAGCTATGTAATTCGTGGTTTGTTCGGATCTCGATTTGTTTGTAACAGTCTCTTTTAGCAATGAAATCTTGAGGGTAGTTCAAACCACAAATTAATCCGAAAGAAATATAAATTTATATAGCAGATTCTATGTCTATCAAGAAAATCCCACCTCCTCCCTCTTCCATCCGCTGCAAGTTTTTTGTTCATTTTTCTTCTGACCGTTTTCATACCCTCCTCAACAACAGATAATCTTGTTTAATAATGTTATTGATAGATTTTGTCAATATTATGTAATTTGTATGTAATGATACAAGAGTCAATGTTCATTAATATATTAATGTGAACAATTAGTAGATTGTTATTGATAGGTTTGGTTTTGTGTGAACAATTACTAGATTGTTATTGATAGTTTGGTTGATATTATCTAATTTGTTTGTAATGATACAAGAGTCAAAGTTCACATTTAAATAGTAGATTAGATCAATCAGAGACATGTATAAATATTCATAGTAGATTAGATCAATCAGAGACATGTATAAATAGTCCTAGTAGATTTGATCAATTTGAGACATGTATAAATATTCATAGTAGATTAGATCAATTAGAGACATGTATAAATATTCACTGGTTAATCCTGTTAACTGACTGTCAAGTAAATTTATACCTATTTTGGTCTTAGGGCTTCACTCTGTTACAACCACGTTTACATTAACAACATTTGAAGTGAAGCCCTTTTTATTTGTAGTCATTTAATTTGATGTTTATTTTTAATAAACAAATTTTCCCCATTTTATGTGTCTGTTTTTTGTACGATAAATGGTAGGCCTATTGTAGTCTAGCTTTAAATAATAATTTAAATTACCAGTCAACATATCACGTCAAAAAAATATATTTGAAAGAATGTGTGGCCTTTTTAAAAATAATTATTTACATTGCACTGATCGACAGACCACTGCTCAGAGTGACGGCTGTGCGTGCGAGGGGACTGCGTGTGCAGGTGTGTCACAGGACAGTGGCTGAGCACATGGCGACATGCTCCGGCCCAGTGCAGAGCGGCTGTAATCTGCATATTATGTCTTTTTAATTAATGTATAGTTCATTTTAATCCATAACATAATGTCTACATAGTCTTTGGAATAAATATTTAGTTTGATGAAATCATGAAAGATAATAAAACCGCGTAAATTTGGACATACAAACTTGTGTGCTATGACCATCTGTCACCATGTCTATACAAACATCATTGACCACTGGGTTTGTTTACAATTCTTCCACCTCGCACTGACGTCATCACGTCGAATCTTGCAATACCGCCGGATCTTACGATGTTGGCCAAATTTGACCTTTTGTTGTTCGTAATACCTTTATTGTGCTTTCTATGAAATTTTGCGGTACGGATTATTAATCAGGAAGCTATATATTATAAAATACCAAAGGAATTGTACTGGATTGTCGCTACCACTTTAATGAGGCTTTGGGTATGAAACGCATATTTAGTATTATTATGGAATAGGGCCTTGGCCTACCCATGGGCACTATTGCCTTCTGGGGGACCCTTGTCTTGCGACAGTTGACCACACCTTTAACTGATATTGTTTAGTGCACCCATTTTGCTGTCAAACGGCGGTCCTATTTTGCTGTAGGGTCTACATAATGATATGGACATATGTAGGCTAGCTATCATATAGAATGTGAAGGAGCGCGTAGTGCGTGGCGAAATTACCGTAGATATACTGTTTTCACCCATAACTCGATGAAGCCCCTATTAACATGACCGCTAAGTCACATTGAGAGGGAAACTGTGACAGAGGATTTCACCCCATCAAGCCCATAAAAATTGACCCGCTGATGCTGATTAGTTCATCAAAGTGATTCAAAAAAGATTTGTCAGCTGCGGCAGGGATATGGGATCTAGACCCCACCCCCCCCCCGGCAAAAAACACCCCAGCGGGTTGATTTCACCCCATTTGGCCCATGGACAAAATTTGGTCACAACAAAGTAGTACATCAATGCAATATAAAAAACGCTAAACTGACAAAAAGTCAGGTTGGGAAAGTTTTGTCCCTCGAATCATCGACGACGTCACTAGAGGCTTCACGCGTTAGACCACACGGCCGCAGAGGTGCTGGTAATTTCTGCTCACATGTTATACAGTGATGTTGGGCCTATCACCAGATGGCGCACATGTATCAAACTCGAGGTCTCACCAAACTATCTACACACGCCATCAGATTAACTTGTATCGCATGTTTTTCGCAGTTTTCTCAGTCAATTCTCAACCGATTTTGATGAAATTTTGCAAGGACTGTTTTCATCAAAAAATATTATATAGTTCAAAAGTTAGACCATTTGAGTAGTAAATTTGTAATTACGACGTCCCTCTATAAACCAGTTAAATTAAAGTTTGTTTTTAGCCCTGAATTGCATTAGGCTACATGCCAAATGGTCTAAGTTTTTAGCTATACAATATATTCCGTTTAATGTCACGGCAGTCGCCGCGTGACTCGAAAATGGTTCTTGCAAAATTTCACGAAAATCGGTTTAGAATTGGCTGAGAAATCGGCGAAAAACGTGCGATACAAGTTAATCTGACGGAGGGTTATAGGCGTTTTTTATCATCTCACCACACATATTAACCGTCCCATAGGCATGTATTATGACCCATACGCTCAGGCCTCCCAGCACTCTTAAAAAGTTAAAAACTCACGTGGAATACACATAAGAAGGAAATCTAGGCTCAACCATCACATGATATCCACCAGATATATACGTGGATACGTACACCAATAAGATCCATGTGAAAAATACACGTGGAAAACATGTGAAACAAAATCAGGTGGCATTCTTCACATGATATCCATCTGATATCCACGTGAAAGAGTACACCATTAATCCACGTGAAACAATTCATGTGGAATACACGTGAAAATGTACACCAATAATCCACATGAGAAATGCAACGTGGATTCGTGTATTAAACGTGAAAAAAAAATAAGGCTCAAACTTCACTTGATATCCAACAGATATACACGTGGATAGGTACACCAATAATCCATGTGAAAAATACACGTGGAAACCATCTGAAACAAAAAAGGGTGGCATTCTTCACATGATATCCATCTGATATCCACGTGAACGGGTACACCATTAATCCACGTGAACAATTCACGTGGAATACACCTGAAAATGTACACCAATAATCCACATGACAAATGCAACGTGGATTCGTGGATTAAACGTGAAAAAAAATGCGGCCCAAGCTTCACTTGATATCCACGTGTAAATTAACACCAATAATACACATGAATAAATCCATGTGGAATACACCTGGATTTTTAGTGGAACACGTGTCCACCAATTTGCCACCTCAATTATACGTGGATTCCACGTGGTGTGCCTGCTGGGTTGTGTTTTAAGTATTCAAATAATGTTTGGTTGCAAAATATATCATGTATGGTATTTAATTTCGTTATGTTCTGCAATGTCCAAACCTATAATTAAGGTAATTATAGCTGGTAAGATTCTGTATTCATGTAGCTAAAATCCTCTGCGTTATGTTGTGTTACATTCGTAGTTTGTGAAGAATCATACTCAATTGTTTTATGTAGGCCACTGTAGGTAAGTTATATCAAAATCGTCATATTACCCTAAATGTTACTGCAATATACCTGTATATTTTTTACAATACCTACATTATCTATTCTATTTTCTAAATCAATAGCACTTTGTCTAACTTTTTTATCATCAAATTTTGATGTGAACATATTAAACGAGGTTGGATATATAATTATTCCAGTTTGAAATTACCAGATACATATCTTTCGAGTTCCAATTGCGATTTTAAATAGTAATATATTGCTAATTTACTGCTAAACATTTTTCTTGTTCCCATTTTGCCAATATATGTTTTTATTCTGAAATGAAATGCCCCAAGATAAATAGTCAAGATTCATCTCTCATCCTTGCTGCATCTACAAATCCGACCATTTCTAACAGAAGTTTCACATCATTTTCCCAGGTTTTCTTTCCATTTTCATCTAAATGTTTCAACTTATCTCATAACAAACCTTTGTCATTCTATGATCGGGAAGATTTAACAATTTAACCGGAATATGGTACACCTTATTTTATTATGTATGGCAAGTGGACTGCGTCCTAATCCACCAAGTCCAGCAACATCTAATGTTGTGCTTCTAGCTCACAGCAGACTCCATATGTCTGATCCATAAAGTAATATTTGCAGTACGATTTTATCAAATAGTGTTTAAGAAACGTTTATTGGTAGCATACCAAACCCGTGTTTATATTTATATAAATTGTACAAAGCTTTATTTTCCCTGCTATACACAATGCCTCGGTTGTTATCACTTCAAAGTTGAAGAGGAGACGATATCTAAATATTTACACCTAGTAACAATTTATATTCTTTATTCACCAAAATACCATTACCCTTACTTACTACATTCTGTTTGACAATCACTCTCCTGAACACAATAAGTTTAGTTTTTATCATATTGACTAAAAGATGCCATATTTTACAATATGTAAAATTTTTAATTATTTTTTTTATAGCTGAACAACCGTATCACTACCCAATGTCGTCGGAATATATACCTCAATTATCTGATTACTGAAATCTTCATATATAATATACTACATTACAACTTGTGTATGCTTGTAGAATATCAACTAAGTCACATTATGTTAAAGACAAACAATGTCGGATGTAGAAAGCACCATTTTCTAATACCCATCAGGGGGAATTACACATTGATATGTCAGTTTGCAGTACTGGAAAGTTGAGGAAACCGCCATTATTTCCTGGAATGGCAATGTACTTGGACTGCCCTTAAATTGATCAGTTCTTCGGAATGATTAATACTATATCTTGCCATTCTTGTGATAAGTGCTGAGAGAGTGCTGGTGTGTAGATTAAAGCACTGATTTAGTTAAACAACTCGCGCCCGAGTAAGCCATGAATTCAACAATGGCAAGGTATGAGTGACCCTTAACCCTTGAGACGCTTTTTAATATGTTTTAGGCTAATAGACGATCAAATCAATGTTATTGTAAGCTATTGTACTTAAAAAATTTGATCCACTTTAAGTTGTGTCTAGCTACCGCGACCCACACATTTAAGTGAGTGAAAATGGGGCATATCTGCTTAGTTCGAGATAAAATATCTGCAAATTTTGACCTAGCAGGGACAATACATTGGCCCTATGTTGAACCAATGTTGGTCCACCGTCTACGACGCTGGCCCAACATTGGGTCAACATAAG
This sequence comes from Flabesymbios commensalis, assembly GCA_964017125.1. Lineage (NCBI taxonomy): Eukaryota > Metazoa > Annelida > Polychaeta > Terebellida > Flabelligeridae > Flabesymbios > Flabesymbios commensalis. The sequence continues at coordinate 3,337,892 of OZ024903.1, read as the reverse complement.
GTCAACGTATTGTGCATGCTGGGAAAAACTCATTTGATTCCAAATTACTGTGATTTAACCTTCTAATTAAACAGATTTAACCAGGGGCCAGTTTCTATATCGTAAAACAGTAAAAGTGTTAATTTTGTACTTAAGTATGTTACAGAAACTGGCCCCTGCGGCCGATTTATATAACATACTTAAGTAAAAATGTAACTTTCTACTTAAGTATGCTACGTAAACCAGCCACTTCATTTTTCGTGATTCGGCGATGAAAGGGTTATAAAGATAAGGGTTTGGCTTTCACTACGAGACGTATGGTGAGATCAGCCCATCTCGCACTCTCCTATACGTTTCACTGCACAGTTTTATTTTGCCGTTTCAGATAGATATTCGTACGAGAAAATGCATACTGCATCGTTGGTACGGCGAGATGGACTGATCTCAGCACTCGTAACCACATCAAGGCCTCGCCTAAACACTGCTAAAGGCTCGGGCTTGATGTGGTGATTTGTGCTGAGCCCATCTCGCCTTCCCAACGATGCCGTATGCATATATTACTGCCACATGGCGCTATTTTACACACGAACAAGGCCCACAGGAGACGTATATTATGTAGAAAAAGAGTGGGGCAAATGGCAGTGCGCTCAAGCCCCCAGAAGCTGTTACATTTATATTTTGCATCAGGTGAATTCTGAACAATTTGGAGGGTTGATTTTTCATTTTCAGGGGTTATACTACCTTTAATTTGTACCAAAAGAAAAATCAGGTCCGATGGCCTAATGCCCCCCCCCCCCCCCCTCCGAATGAGACCTGTTTTTTTAAGATTGTCTACAAGTATAATTATATCCTGCAATTATGTCAGGTATTATAATTTTTTGATCGTCGTGTTTGGTTGCAGATAATTTTCGTCACCTTGGTGTTAAAGGATCGTATCTGCCACTTTACAAAGTGGCAGATACAACCCTTTAACACCAAGGGGACGATTTTTTTATCGGTAGATAATACGTGACGCTACGTCAGAAGCTGGGACGCTGTCATCATTGTTCAGTTTGAAGTGGGTCTCCATGGCTGATACCAACCGGTATTCAGATAACAAGGGTGTCTTTCATGCCTTAGGCCAATACATTGACCAATGTATCATGCTTTACCTCAGGAAATACGAGCTAATGTTGGTTTAATGTTTAATAAATTGGCGGATACGACCCTTTAATACCAGCGTGGCGGGTTGTTGCTCAGTAGAAAATAAGACTATGTGGCATAGTCTTATTTTCTACTGCAGCTGTTTTTCAGCGTTGTCCCATATTACCCGCTATCCCATATTAGTCCAGTGGATTTTGACTAAAGCGTGTTTCGCGGTATGGACGATGTTTTATGATTGATTCTGATACTATGGGGTATCCCGAGCAGAAATCAGCCGGGGGGTGCCACTTTGGCACCCTTGGGCGGAATTTTTTAGGGGCAAAAACAAAATGGCCGCCAAATATTTCAAGGTCAAATATGTTTTTTTCAACAAATGAATCCAGGAACAAGTGTAATACCTCATTTTCATGTGATTTTGACTGGGCAATCCATTTCTTGTGTTATTTTTATGATATAAGGTCATCTTCAAGGTCAAAACGTCAATTTCAAGGTCAAATAAGCAAAAATACCCTTTTTAACAAATAAAGCTAGGAACATGTGTAATACCTCTTTTTCATGTGATTTTGTCTGAAAAATCCATTTATGGTATTATTTTGTTGATCCAAGGTCATTTTCAAGGTCGAAAGGTCATTTCCAAGGTCAAAATGTAAAAATATGATCTTTTCGAAACAAAATAGGAAGAAGTGTAATACGTCTTTTTGACGTGTTTTTTGACTGAATAATCTATTCTTGATACTATTTTGATGATAAAAGGTCATCTTTAAGGTCAAAATGTCAATTTCACAGTCAAGTAAAGGAGAATATGATTTTTAACAAATACAGCTAGAACATGTGTAAAAAACTTTTTTTTCGTGGGATTTTGAGCGAAAATTGTCTTTTTCCTATTACTTTGGTGATTTAAAGTCATCCTCAAGGTCAAATATATGTTTTAGCGTATAAGCTAGAAATTGGAGCACGTATACCTTGTGTTGGGTTTTACTTTGACTGGATAATCTAATTCTGTTTGGTTTAAATGATCAAACAAGCTCAAGGTGAAGAGATCGGCTCGAAGGCATTGAATGGCAATTAACAGAGATGTGTTAAAGAGTGATGGAAAAGTTCTAATGGTCGATGAGGAGGTATTAAAGGGCAATGAGAAGGCGATAAAGGACAATGAAAAGGCATTAAAGGGCAATGAGGAGGCATATTATAGAGAAATGAGGAGGCGTTAATGGGCCACAAGAGGCGTTACAGAGCCACCGAGGGCCTTATAATGTGAGAGAGAGGCATTATGGAGCTATGGAGAGGCACTAAAGGGAGACAATAATGCGTCTTCATAGCTTTCAGTTTAATGCCTCTTCTTTGCAATTGGAGGCCTTTCTTTTGCCCTTTAACGCCTCTTCTTCGCCCTGAACGGCCTTTTAGTTTACCGCCTTTTTATTGCAATTGAAGGCCTTTCTGTCGCCCTTTAATACCTCTTCTTCACACTGAACGCTTCTCCATTGCTCTTTAATTTAACTCTCCATCACATTTTAAAGCTTTACCATCAATCGTTAACGCCTCACCATGGTCCTTCGACGCCTCCCCATCGCCATTTATCGTCTCTCATTGCCCTTCAATGCTTTTGGGTCTACCTTTATACCTTTAACGCCTTTCTGTCACCCTTTAACGCTTCTTCGGTAAAATTTAACGCCTCCTCATCGCCCTTTACTGGCTTCCCATCACCATTTAATGCCTCTCCATCACCATTTACCGCCTCTTCATCGCCCTTTAACCCTTTAGCATCACCATATAACGCATCTCCAGCATCTTTTTAACGCCTCTCCATCAACCTTTTAGTGCATCTCCATCAACCTTTAACACTTTTTCTTGGCCCTTTAACACCTTTCTGTCACTCTTTGACATCTCTCCGTCATAATTTAATTTTTCTCAGTTGCCCTTTAGCGATTCCCCGTCATCTTTAACGCCTTCTCATCGCCCTAAAACACATATCCATCACCCTTTAGCACCACCGCATCACCTGTTATTTAATGCTTCCTCGTCACCCTCTAACGCCATTCAATAACCCTTTCATGACACCCACCAACACATCCCGTCACCCTTAGCGCCTCTTCGTTGTCCTTCAACGCCTCCTCATTGCCCATTAACGCCTTCCCATCGCCATTTAACTCATCTGCAGCGCCTGTTAGCGTCTCTCCATCACCCTTTAATGCATCTCCATCAACCTTTATTACTTTTCCAATGCCCTTTGGCGTCTCAGTCTCCATTTAACGCTTCTCTGTCGCCCTTCAGCAATGCTCCGTTGTTTTAACACTTTCAACTCACCCTCACACGCTTATGCAGCACACTTCAACTCCTCCCCATTGCCCTTCAGCGCTTTTCCATAGTCGTTTAACGTTTCATGGTCGCCCTTGAACGACTCCTCATCACCCATTACCGCCTTCCCATCGCCATTTAAAACTTTCCCATCACCATTTAATGCCTCACCATTGCCCTTCACCACATTCGCATCGCCATTTAACGCATCTGCAGCGGCTATTAGTGCCTCTCCATCAAAGTTTAATGCATCTACATCACTTTTAACACTTTTTCGGCCTTTAACGCCTTTCCATCGCTCTTTGACGTATCTCAGTCACCATTTAACGCTTCTCCATTGCCCTTTAACGATTCTCTGTCTTTTTTAATGCCTTCTCATTGCACTTAGACACCTATCCATCAACCATTAGCACCGCCCCATCACCCGTTACCGTACTTCCTTGTCACTGTTCCATAGCCCTTTCATGCCACCCCGCCACCTTTTGATGCATCTTGTCGCTCTTTAACGCCCCATTTTTGCCCCTTAACGCATCCTCGTTGCCATTCACCGCCTCCTCATTGCCCTTCAATGCCTCCGCATTGCCCTTTAATGACTACTCATTTTCTTTTAACCCTTCTTACTCGCTCTTTAGCGCCTCTGGGGCGCCTTTTAGCAACTCGTCGACATCCTTTAATGCCTCCCCATTGTCTTTTACCGCCTCTCTGTCACCTTTTACCGCCTCTCCATTGATCTTTTATGCTTTTTCGTCGCTTTATTTGTTGAAAATCATATTTTCGCTTACCTGACCTTGAAATTGACACACTGACCTTGAAAATGACCTTTAATTATAAAAATAGTAGCAGAAATGGATTATTATTCAATATTACACTAAAAAGACGTACAACACTTTTTGCTATTTATGTTTGTTAATTGAATTTTGATGACCTTGAATTGAAATTGACCTTGAAGATAACCTTTAATCACTCATATAATACTATAATTGGATTTGTCAATCAAAAAAGAGGTATTACACACATTCCTAGCTTTATTTGTTAAAAATGATATTTTCTCTTACTTCACCTTGAAATTGACCCCTTTGACCTTGAAGATGACCTTGAATAATCAAAATAATATCAGATATGGAATGCCCAGTCAAAATTGCATGAGGTATTACACATGTTCCTAGCTTTATTTGTTAAAAACGGAAATTTTGCTTGATTGACCTTGATATTTGACCTTTTGACCTTGAAGATGACCTTGAATCATGCAAATAATACAAGAAATGAATTGCCCGGTCAAAATCACATGAAAATGAGGTATTACATATGTTCCTAGCTTCATTTGTTGAAAAATCATATTTGACCTTGAAATATCTGGCAACCATTTTGGTTTTGACCTTGGAAAGGACTTTCGACCTTGAAGCTAACCTTGGATAAAGAAAATAATACCATACATTCATTTTCAGATAAAATCACATGTAAAAGAGGTATTACACATGTTCCTATCTTTATTTGTTAAAAATTGTATTTTTGCTTCTTTGACCTTGAAATTGTCTTTTTGACCTTGAAGAAGACCTTGAGTCATCAAAATAATACAAGAAATGGACTGCCCAGTCAAAATCACATGAAAATGAGGTATTACACTTGTTCCTGGCTTCATTTGTTGAAAAATCATATTTGACCTTGAAATATTTGGCGGCCATTTTGTTTTTGCCCTTAAAAAATTCCGCCCAAGGGTGCCAAAGTGGCACCCGGCTGATTCCTGCTCAGGACATCCCTTAAAACCAGAATCGATCATAAAACATCGTCCATACCGCGAAACACGCTTGAGTAAAAAAATGCCATTTGACAACTGGACTAATATTACCCGTCTCTCCCCTATGTACTTCTCTAGATAAAGTGTGTGGCTACGCATCATTTTTTTAGAAATACTCAGTTATACATTTTGGGAGTAAAATTATGCATTTCTTTATCGGATTTTATGCACTCAGAATTATTTTGTTGCATAATTTTCCATGTCATCTTTTATTTTTATGATGTTACTTTGCAGTGGCGGATCCAGAATGTGCAAGAGGAGGGGGCGTAAGCCACATTTTGGCTGGAAAAAGGTGTCTTAGCTTCACTTTATTAAACAAAATGCATGAAAATTTAATATTTTCACCAATAACGGGCGGGCGTACGCCGGGTACGCCCTATGCTGGATCCGCCACTGCTTTGACTTGTGTCATTTTATCACGTCATGCCTATTTTGTTACTTAAAATCCTATTGGGATCTAGGCCTAATAACTAGTATCAATGGTCCAAAGATAGTAGTAAGTGACTGGATTACCTGCGGAAAAAGGTCAGACCCACCTCAAGATCCCATTGGCCGCTAGCTGATACCTTTCCATTCAATGAGATTGATCTCACATCCCAGAGCACGCAAAATACCGGGGAAAATAGCCTAAGGTTGGCACGGCGCCGTCCATGCTTGCAGCATCGATCCAACGCTAAACACCCAGAACACCCCTAGTAGACCACTGTAATAATCGTAACCTGCAGGTTTAAAGGTGATCTATCACCCCTTATATAGTATGAATAATTTTGTGACAAATAAATCACAAGATGTTGCCACAAGATGGGGTACAAGTGTTTCCTTACATGGGGTGATTGGCTATCATGTGACCCTCTGAGAGGGTCACATTATAGCCAATCACCCCCATGTATGGGGTGATTGCGACCCTCTGAGAGGGTCACATGATAGCCAATCACTCTATATAAGGACATGATTATTCATACCATATAAGGGGTGATAGATTACTTTGAACACTGGCAGTTCTCACCTAGTTCCACTAAGCTCGTATTTTCATAACAAAGCAGCTTCTACAACATATACATTTATGTAGCAAAATGGTTGAGCAGCGATTTCTAAATCAGGGGGTATATGCTCAATGACAATGAGGTCTCCGTGATCAGTGGCGGATCCAAGGGGGGGGGGTTGGGAGGTTTAAATCCCCCCTCAGAAAAAAAATCATCACCTTATTTAGGGGTTTCCTTATGCTTTGGTGATATACTGAGTGGAAACAGAGCCCAATATGCCTTAGATTGCATGAGAAAGCCTTTGGAAAGCAAAAATTTCCCCGGGCGCAGACCCTTCGACCCCTTACACTTAAATATATATTTTTCTAATTTCCCCCCCCCCCCCCTCAGTGAAAAGCTAGATCTGCCCCTGGTGATTGATACCAAGTGGTGTTCAGATAAGAACCCAACAAACACGAGGCGTTGAGCCAATGTTGCTTTAATGTTGGGCCGACGTCGAAGGCGGTGGGCCAACATTAAAAGAACATTGGCTCAACGTCTCGTGTTTGCTAGGAAGGGTATGCTACATGTGTCGGGCCGATGTTGGTCAAATGTGTCATGTTTTATTCCAGGAAACCTTGACCCAAAGTTTGTTTAATGTTGGCCCACCGTCGCTGATGCTGGAGCAGCATTAATACAGCACCTGGTCCAACATTAAATCAACATTGGGTCAACGTCTCGTGTTTAGCGTCATATCGGAGCTAATACTGTCTTAATATTGATTTAATGTTGTCCCGCCGTCTCCGACGCCGGTCCAGCATTAAATCAACATAGGGTCAACGTCCCTTGTTTTCCGTCATATCAGACGTGAGGTCAATGTTCAACAGAGCACTCCAATCCTCCCCTTATATACATAGTCAGTCATTTGTTCAATCTCTGTTCAATCTGATCTCTTTTGAAACACTCTACCACGTTTAGCCGGTGGAGCCGATCAGACCGCAGCTCATGTAATATCCCAGGACTTTGAAAACGGCGATTTTATTATGAGACGCCAATAACAGGTGGTGTTGTTTGAAGCGACATATATATGCAGATCTTCGATTTGTCAGGTGAGATTCAATTATAGATTTAATTATAGATCTGGTCGATCTGTAGTTCTGGTGTAGTGATCTTAATAATGATAATTATAGATCTGATGATCTGTAGCTCTGATGTAGTGATCTAAAGAATGATAATTAGAGATCTGATGTTCTGTAGTTCTGGTGTGGTGATCTAAGGAATGATAATTATAGATCTGATGATCTGTAGTTCTGGTGTAGTGATCTAAATAATAATAATTATAGATCTTGTCGATCTGTAGTTTTGGTGTAGTGATCTAAATAATGATAATTATAGATCTGAATGATCTGTAGTTCTGGTGTAGTGATCTAAATAATGATAATTGTAGATCTGGTCGTTCTGTAGTTCTGGTGTAGTGATCTAAAGAATGATAATTATAGATCTGGTGATCTGTAGTTCTGGTTTAGTGATCTAGATAATGATAATTATAGATCTGGTCGATCTGTAGTTCTGGTGTAGTGATCTAAATAATGATAATTATAGATCTGATGATCTGTAGTTCAGATGTAGTGATCTGAATAATGATTATTATAGATCTGGTCGATCTGTAGTTCTGGTTTAGTGATCTAAATAATGATAATTATAGATCTGATGATCTGTAGTTCAGATGTAGTGATCTGAATAATGATTATTATAGATCTGGTCGATCTGTAGTTCTGGTTTAGTGATCTAAATAATGATAATTATAGATCTGGTGATCTGTAGTTCTGGTGTGGTGATCTAAATAATGATAATTAGGGATCTGATGATCTGTAGTTCTGGTTTAGTGATCTAAATAATAATAATTATAGATCTGGTCGTTCTGTAGTTCTGGTGTAGTGATCTAAATAATAATAATTATAGATCTTGTGATCTTTAGTTATGGTGTAGTGATCTAAATAATGATAATTATAGATCTGGTCGTTCTGTAGTTCTGGTGTAGTGATCTAAATAATGATAATTATAGATTTGGTCGTTCTGTAGTTCTGGTGTAGTGATCTAAATAATGATAATTATAGATCTGATGATCTGTAGTTCTGGTGTAGTGATTTAAATAATGATAATTATAGATCAGGTCGATCTGTAGTTCTGATTTAGTGATCTAAATAATTATAATTATAGATCTGATGATCTGTAGTTCTGGTGTAGTGATCTAAATAATGATGATTATAGATCTGATGATCTGTAGTTCTGGTGTAGTGATCTAAATAATGATAATTATAGATCTGGTCGATCTGTAGTTCTGGTGTAGTGATCTAAATAATAATAATTATAGATCTGATGATCTGTAGTTCTGGTGTAGTGATCTAAATAATAATAATTATAGATGTGATGATCTGTAGTTCTGGTGTAGTGATCTAAATAATGATAATTATAGATCTGGTCGATCTGTAGTTCTGGTGTAGTGATCTAAATAATGATAATCATAGATCTGATCATCTGTAGTTCTGGTGTGGTGATCTAAATAATGATAATTATAGATCGTGTGATGTGTAGTTCTGGTGTAGTGATCTAAATAATAATAATTATAGATCCGATGATCTGTAGTTCTGGTGTAGTGATCGAAATAATGATAATTATAGATCTGGTCGATCTGTAGTTCTGGTGTAGTGATCTAAATAATGATAATTATATATCTGATGATCTGTAGTTCTGGTGTAGTGATCTAAATAGTGATAATTATAGATCTGATGATCTGTAGTTCTGGTGTAGTGATCTAAATAATGATAATTATAGATCTGATGATCTGTAGTTCTGGTGTGGTGATCTAAATAATGATAAATATAGATCGTGTGATGTGTAGTTCTGGTGTAGTGATCTAAATAATGATAATTATAGATCTGGTCGATCTGTAGTTCTGGTGTAGTGATCTAAATAATGATAATTATATATCTGATGATCTGTAGTTCTGGTGTAGAGATCTAAATAATGATAGTTATAGATCTGGTCGATCTGTAGTTCTGGTTTAGTGATCTAAAAAATGATAATTATAGATCTGATGATCTGTAGCTCTGATGTAGTGATCTAAAGAATGATAATTATAGATCTGATGTTCTGTAGTTCTGGTGTGGTGGTCTAAATAATGATACTTAGAGATCAGGTCGATCTGTAGTTCTGATTTAGTGATCTAAATAATTATAATTATAGATCTGATGATCTGTAGTTCTGGTGTAGTGATCTAAATAATGATGATCATAGATCTGATGATCTGTAGTTCTGGTGTAGTGATCTAAATAATGATAATTATAGATCTGGTCGATCTGTAGTTCTGGTGTAGTGATCTAAATAATGATAATTATGGATCTGATGATCTGTAGTTCTGGTGTAGTGATCTAAATAATAATAATTATAGATCTGATGTTCTGTAGTTCTGGTGTGGTGATCTAAATAATGATAATTATAGATCTGGTCGATCTGTAGTTCTGGTGTAGTGATCTAAATAATGATAATTATAGATCTGATGATCTATAGTTCTGGTGTAGTGATCTAAATAATAATAATTATAGATCTGATGTTCTGTAGTTCTGGTGTGGTGATCTGAAGAATGATAATTATAGATGTGATGATCTGTAGTTCTGGTGTAGTGATCTAAATAATAATAATTATAGATCTGGTCGATCTGTAGTTTTGGTGTAGTGATCTAAATAATGATGATTATAGATCTGGTCGATCTGTAGTTCTGGTGTAGTGATCTAAATAATGATAATTGTAGATCTGGTCGTTCTGTAGTTCTGGTGTAGTGATCTAAAGAATGATAATTATAGATCTGATGATCTGTAGTTCTGGTTTAGTGATCTAGATAATGATAATTATAGATCTGGTCGATCTGTAGTTCTGGTGTAGTGATCTAAATAATGATAATTATAGATCTGATGATCTGTAGTTCAGATGTAGTGATCTGAATAATGATTATTATAGATCTGGTGGATCTGTAGTTCTGGTTTAGTGATCTAAATAATGATAATTATATATCTGGTGATCTGTAGTTCTGGTGTGGTGATCTAAATAATGATAATTATAGATCTGATGATCTGTAGTTCTGGTTTAGTGATCTAAATAATGATAATTATAGATCTGGTCGTTCTGTAGTTCTGGTGTAGTGATCTAAATAATAATAATTATAGATCTTGTGATCTTTAGTTCTGGTGTAGTGATCTAAATAATGATAATTATAGATCTGGTCGTTCTGTAGTTCTGGTGTAGTGATCTAAATAATGATAATTATAGATTTGGTAGTTCTGTAGTTCTGGTGTAGTGATCTAAATAATGATAATTATAGATCTGATGATCTGTAGTTCTGGTGTAGTGATTTAAATAATGATAATTATAGATCTGGTCGATCTGTAGTTCTGGTGTAGTGATCTAAATAATGATAATTATAGATCTGGTCGATCTGTAGTTCTGGTGTAGTGATCTAAATAATGATAATTATAGATCTGATGATCTGTAGTTCTGGTGTAGTGATCTAAATAATAATAATTATAAATCTGATGATCTGTAGTTCTGGTGTAGTGATCTAAATAATGATAATTATAGATCTGGTCGATCTGTAGTTCTGGTGTAGTGATCTAAATAATGATAATCATAGATCTGATGATCTGTAGTTCTGGTGTGGTGATCTAAATAATGATAATTATAGATCTAGTGATGTGTAGTTCTGGTGTAGTGATCTAAATAATGATAATTATAGATCTGGTCGATCTGTAGTTCTGGTGTAGTGATCTAAATGATGATAATTATAGATCTGATGATCTGTAGTTCTGGTGTAGTGATCTAAATAATGATAATTATAGATCTGATGATCTGTAGTTCTGGTGTGGTGATCTTAATAATGATAATTATAGATCGTGTGATGTGTAGTTCTGGTGTAGTGATCTAAATAATGATAATTATAGATCTGGTCGATCTGTAGTTCTGGTGTAGTGATCTAAATAATAATAATTATAGATCTGGTCGATCTGTAGTTCTGGTGTAGTGATCTAAATAATGATAATTATATATCTGATGATCTGTAGTTCTGGTGTAGTGATCTGAATAATGATAATTATAGATCTGATGATCTGTAGTTCTGGTGTAGTGATCTAAATAATGATAATTATAGATCTGATGATCTGTAGTTCTGGTGTGGTGATCTAAATAATGATAATTATAGATCGTGTGATGTGTAGTTCTGGTGTAGTGATCTAAATAATGATAATTATAGATCTGGTCGATCTTTAGTTCTGGTGTAGTGATCTAAATAATGATAATTATATATCTGATGATCTGTAGTTCTGGTGTAGAGATCTAAATAATGATGGTTATAGATCTGGTCGATCTGTAGTTCTGGTTTAGTGTTCTAAAAAATGATAATTATAGATCTGATGATCTGTAGTTCTGGTGTAGTGATCTAAATAATGATAATTATAGATCTGATGATCAGTAGTTCTGGTGTGGTGATCTAAATAATGATAATTATAAATCAGATGATCTGTAGTTCTGGTGTAGCGATCTAAATAATGATAATTATAGATCGTTCTGTAGTTTTGGTTTAGTGATCTAAATAATGATAACTTTATATCTGGTCGTTCTGTAGTTCTGGTGTAGTGATCTACATAATAATAATTATAGATCTTGTGATCTTTAGTTCTGGTGTAGTGATCTAAATAATGATAATTATAGATCTGTTCGTTCTGTAGTTCTGGTGTGGTGATCTAAATAATGATAATTATAGATCTGATTGATCTTTAGTTCTGGTGTAGTGATCTAAATATAGTGATCCCTTTACCCAATAATTTTGCTATTTTAGGTTTTTTACCAACATTAAAATGAGCCTAATACTTATAACTCTCAGCTTTTCAAATTGTTTTCCACTCACTTAAAGTTGTGCCAATGCAAACACAAACCTCAAAAATTACAACTCCTTCCAATTGAATATTGATTTTTTCTCTCACAAAAAAATCGAATTTAATATGAGAAAAAGTATTGAAAACGATTATAGTCACGCTTAGAGTTTAAAGGGTTAATATGCTGTTGTTATGTTACAGATAGGCTGCAGGCATGGCCAGCAAGATCCTGGTGGAACACTTGGAGCTCTCATGTAGCATCTGCCTCGAGGTGTTTAAGGATCCTCGCGCGTTAAATTGCCTCCATAACTTCTGTTACGGATGTCTGAAAGGATGGGTGAAAAAATCAAGATCAAACAAAACTATCTGCTGCCCTCTATGTAAGGAAGTATCCCCTATACCATCAGGTGGTCTAAAGACCATCAAATACAACTACTTCCTGGCTGATCTGGTCAAAAGAATGGATGCAAGCAAGGTAAAATCAAAGCGAAAAGGAGCTGAAAGCAAAAAGGAAGATATGAAATTGAGCGAAGTTACACCTTTCTATTGTAAAGATCACCCAAAAAATCCTATAGATCAGTTTTGTGCAGACTGTAATTTTGCTGCCTGTGGCACTTGCCTGTTGCGAGATCACAGGCATCACAAACTGGTGGACATCGCAGAACAAGCCAAGATCAGCAACAAACAACTACAACACATTCTGAAGCAAACAACCACCATGATACAACTTATTGATCAACAAATAGACGACAGCAACAAATATGACAAACAATCAACAACTGATATCAAGAACACCAAGAAACAAATCAACAAAGCTATTGACGAAATGATCGACAAACTAAACCAGCAAAGAACCCAACTTTTCACTTCATTAGACAACATTGAAAAAGGAAAGGAGCAGGTGATGATGACAGTTCGTGATGGCCAGGATTTCCACAAAGCTGCAATGATAAGCCTTCGATCCTATACAGACAATATATTACATCACGGCAGAAATTATGATAAAGTACAGCAGGTGAGGGACATAGAATCACGGCTGGCCTCTATTAACAAAGCCCAGATTCCCTCATTTGTGTGGAATTGTGAAGAGACCACTGCATCATCACATGACATGACGGTGGCCAGGGTAAATATGAAAACAGACGTGATGGAGATAGAAGGTATGGGTGGCCATGTGAGGGGGTCAGTGGCTGCGGCTGGGTCTGTCAGTGATAACATAGTAGCTGAGATACCACTGATAAGGATAGGGCAGCGCTGCGTGAGAGCTCTGGTAGAGATTGTTCAGATTATGTGGGCATCTATGGTTGGGTATGTGCGGGGTTTATTGGCTGGGTCTGTCAGTGATAATATAGTAACGAAGATACCCCTGATAGAGCAGGGCTGGCCAGTGACAGGTCTGGTGGTGATGGGTCAGACTGTGTGGGTTGTAGAGCTTAAGCGGTCATCTTTATGCGCCTACCCTGTGACGTCACCACACCAGCCACACACATTCTCCATACATGGGCTGTCTTGGCCTCATGACATGGTGAGGTTCCCTCTTGGACAGTCACAACTTGTCATAAGTGATGGTAACAATAAGTTACTGTGGGTTAAACTAGAGCATCGTAATGGTGTGTGGAGGGACAACTCACAGAGGTCAGTGAAGGTCACCTATCATCCACGTGGTCTAGGTGTCCGTGACAACCAGCTGCTGGTGTGTGGTGCTGAAAACGTGATACATATATTGTCTACGTCAGGTGAGGAGACACACAGAGTGAACATGCCACAGGGTGTGACGCCAGGTAAAGCTGTGGCTCAGCTCACATCACCTGGATTTGTCATCATGGACTGTATGGACAACCAGGTTGTGCTGGTGACTGAGAGGGGAGAGATACAGCACACATACCGGGGTCAGGAGGGGTTTTATCCTGATGACATTGTCTGTCACGGTCACTCTATCTATGTCACTGACTATGCCATTGGCTGTGTAGATGAGCTGGGTGTTGATGGACGTCACGTCAGACAACTGATCAGTGGACAAGGTGTGAGGCGGCCTGTCAGAATGTGTGTAGATGACACAGGTCGTCTGTATGTGGTGCAGGGTGTACGTGGGAATCAGGAAGTGTGGGTGATAAAGACAGCATCGACACCTACTGACACACAAGCCACACCTGGTGACAGAATACGTACACAACAGACCAACATGAACCTCAGCGTCACCTGGTGTGATTAACATGAACCTCGGCATCACCCTTTAAATACTGATTTACGCCTAAACAATGAACACATATATCAGCTTAATAGTCTGGTGGAATGCCACCAAACCTTGTTTTGTGACATAACAGGTGTTTTATGGATTTTTCCAGTCGAGACGGTCCTACTGATCATATATCAACTGGTGCAGAACTTGCACCCTTGGGGACAATTTTTTATTGATAAAATTAGAAAGGCCACCAGCAAATACTCGCAAATTCAATTTTCACCTATATCTCAAGTTATAATAGACCTAGAAAAAAGAAAATTCCCCCAAGGGTGCAAGCTCTGCACCCGGTTGATGTATCATCAGAAGGACCCTGTCTACTTGAAAAAAACAATAAAACATCTGTTATGTCACAAGACAACCTTACACTAAAATCTCCCATGGCCATTCTGCAACCAGACTATACAGCAAGCCCTCCAATTAGGTTTACAATCATGACAGCTGACCTGATTTTGACATCATATATATATATATTATCAAATTATCCTTTTCGCATACTCTGTGCAGTGGTTTTCACTATGAGACGAATATCTGTTTCAGCCCATATCGCATTATTGCTGTCAGTTATGTCACGTGTGACTTGATAGTGTGAGAAAATACAAATAGTGGTCATTTTGTATTTCATAGAAAAATACAGAGCTCGTCCAATGAATAGGGTATTCACATAAAGGTTCACACCTTATAGGGCCTAGATTGGACGAGTGTTGTATTCACACGAACATCATATCATATCACACGCCAGTTTTATAATCACTTCAACAATTACGTAATGCTTTTTTGAGAGATTTGTGACGTTTTTTAACGTTGTGTTGACTACGGTCCGTAACGCATCGCTTAACCCCCCCCCCCCCCCTTCCCCCTCTAGGTGTTACGTAATTGTTGAACGGCCCCACACAACTACTGACCCAATAGATGTACTTAAAATGTAATAAATTGCGTTGAACACCTGCTGTACAACATTCAACTATTTCCTTCACTTGTTGTCATCTTTATCTTTATTGTGTAGCTTAATGTGGCAGGAAATCCAGCTTTACCTGAATTGTGCATGCAGTTGAAAAATTAAAATCAGTATTTAAAATTTGAATTGATATTATAGCGATAGAATTTTAAAACAACTTTAGTTATATAATGCAAATCTGGAAATTGTAGTTTGAATTGGAGGAATTTAAATATCTTGTAATGAGCTTTCCGTAACCAATCGACATTTCATTCATTATGATCGTGTTTCAATTGCGGATTTTAATTTTCAGAGCATTGAATACTGGCAATGCGGGTGGATTGAATGTATGGTATTCTGCTCTGAAAAGCCGAAAGGCAGTAACTACAAAAGCAAAAAAACAGTAACTGCAAAGCCAAACTGCGGTAACTGAAAGCTAAAATGCAGTAACTACAAAGCCAGAGGACAGTAGCTGCAAAGTCAACATGCAGTATCTACAGAGCTACGGCTACTACAGAGCCAAAGGGCAGTAAATCCAAAGCCAAAATACAGTAAATATAAAGCCAAAAGGCAATAATATCTATAAATGCAAGCAAGCCTTTTAGGTTTTCACGGCCCAATAAACATGAGACATAGATTCAATGTTGTTTAAATGTTGGACCAGCGTCGTATATATAGTTCAACACATCATGTAGTAGGCTATAATAGTATTGTATGACGTAATTTTGCCCCCTCCCTCGGACCTGATTTTGTTTTAGCAAATAAAAAAATAACCCACCAAACTGCTCAGAATTCACCCGAGGCAATGTAGAAAGCCCGAGACCTGTCGTTTGGCTTCCTCTCAAACTTTTTCTAGATACGCTTGCTAATGCCGTACGATTTGGTGACAGAGAGGGTGCGGTAAAGCGCCTGGCTGCCACGCCAGGCATGCCGGTGTCCTGGGTCCGCGTGCACCAAGCAGTCGCAAATGTGAATCGTACAATGCCAACGACCAGAGCACACAGCTGACGTGGTAAGTTCGTCGTACGTGGTCCGACGTGACATGTACGTCGGAACTGGTACGCGGTGTGCACTAAGGCTGTTGTTTACAATTTTTTATAGCGTGGCACTTACGACTTTAATACCACCGAAAGTGTTATATAACACTGACAAAATGAATATACCCGCAGATTTGAAAAATATTTAGGCCGACTGATGTCATCCCAGTGTTGCTTTATTGTTGGCCCACGGTCTCCAACAATGATCCAACGTTGGTGAGCAATTTTATCCCAACATTGAAACAATATCGGGTAAGCGCCTCGTGTTTGCAGGTAAGCTTATACCGTAGCCTACATTGCGTTGGACATCCGCGTGTGTACCAAGCAAGACTTATGACAGATGTCTGAAGAAATCAGCGAACTGTCTTTTGCTTGTTTTATTTAAGAAATTCCGAATATATCTGTCATTCAATGTCTCATATTCATGATATTATTGGAAATTGACCAGAAAGAATTTGAGTGCTTGAAGTATCTGCGATAGGCTAGTAACGGCACATCCCAGTTTTAGCCTACATAGTTATCCCAGCAGGCACAAGACGTTTAATCAATGTTGGTTTAGCGTTGGTCCATCGTCGTAGACGGTGAACCAACGTTAAACCAACATTGATCAACGCATTGTGTCTGCTGGGATATAACATTTCTCAAAAAGCATTTGTAAAAAACACGGTCGCATATCGGCAAAATTCTGTGAGGAATTCATAGAGTAGGAGTGTAACGATGGCAATGACAATAAACGCCGACATTTCGTAGTTCAAGTGTAGTATGTGTGTTCTTTGCAATGTTTACCTCTTGATGAAAAGAAAATATTCCTATTGATGCTCTCGAAACAAAAGCACTTTATAGAGCCATTAGAGTACTTTAGTAATGCGATTCCAGGTTGCTACGTTTGTTTACGACCCATTTAAACCACCTCCTCGGCAGTCGCAAATTTACGGCTCATTTGCGACTATTTTGTGCACTAGTCGTATATTTGCCATTTAGTTGGTGCACACGACGTTTGCTTTACGATCCATTTACGAGCAACGTTTAGTTTGCGACAGTTTGGTGCACGCGGTCCCAGAGTTCGAACCTCGCTGATCCTGCCTAGGTCATTCATAGAAAAATTATTGTTTCTCTCCCTCTCAATGTGACTGGGCGATGACGCTTCGTCGTTTTAAGCTTGAATCCAGTCTATCGCTGTTAATTTTGCCAAGCTACCTTCACACTCGATATGATAGCTGGCCTACATACATGTATATATATATATAGGGTCGCGTTTCAATGGTTGTACGTTACTAATCAATATCCGCTGAATTCTTACGAAAGAGTAGGGTGTATTGCCGGCTTCGGGCTTTCATTTAGCAATTAGTAGTCGAGACTCCATTCCGCCCCCTCTCTATCATACAGTGAAGTTATTTAATGTTATTTATGCACTCTTCACAGTGACAGTTACGCCCTGTTATCTGGGGCCTGTCGCTCACAATATGTTCGCTCCTCTACAGACGTATTAAATACGCCCTTCGTACAACTTAAACGCGTAGTTCAGGCAAAAATGTGTTATAGTCAGTCTATATTTTCATAGGTGCCGTAAGCCTATTAAATGAATGAATAATTGAATAAATTATGTTACGTATTCGTAACATTTGAAGTTCCGGTGTAGATTTATCCACTTTTCACTCTGACAGCTTCACCCTGTTATTTGGAGTGCAAAGTGATTTATGGTCAGAACGAGGGGACAAGGCAGAGCGATTCCAGGATTTGGTGTGAGGGGATAAGGCAGGGCGGATCCAGGATTTGGTGTGAGGGGATAAGGCAGGGCGGATCCAGGATTTGGTGTGAGGGGATAAGGCAGTGCGGATCCAGGATTTGGTGTGAGGGGATAAGGCAGTGCGGATCCAGGATTTGGTGTGAGGGGATAAGGCAGGGCGGATCCAGGATTTGGTGTGAGGGGATGAGGCAGTGCGGATCCAGGATTTGGTGTGAGGGGATAAGGCAGGGCGGATCCAGGATTTGGTGTGAGGGGATAAGGCAGGGCGGATCCAGGATTTGGTGTGAGGGGATGAGGCAGTGCGGATCCAGGATTTGGTGTGAGGGGATAAGGCAGGACGGATCCAGGATTTGGTGTGAGGGGATAAGGCAGTGCGGATCCAGGATTTGGTGTGAGGGGGATGAGGCAGGGCGGATCCAGGATTTGGTGTGAGGGGATAAGGCAGGGCGGATCCAGGATTTGGTGTGAGGGGATGAGGCAGTGCGGATCCAGGATTTGGTGTGAGGGGATAAGGCAGGACGGATCCAGGATTTGGTGTGAGTGGATAAGGCAGTGCGGATCCAGGATTTGGTGTGAGGGGGATAAGGCAGGGCGGATCCAGGATTTGGTGTGAGGGGATAAGGCAGGGCGGATCCAGGATTTGGTGTGAGGGGGATAAGGCAGGGCGGATCCAGGATTTGGTGTGAGGGGGATGAGGCAGGGCGGATCCAGGATTTGGTGTGAGGGGACAAGGCAGAGCGATTCCAGGATTTGGTGTGAGGGGATAAGGCAGAGCGGATCCAGGATTTGGTGTGAGGGGGATGAGGCAGGGCGGATCCAGGATTTGGTGTGAGGGGGATGAGGCAAAGCGATTCCAGGATATGGTGTGAGGGGACAAGGCAGGGCGGATCCAGAATTTGGTGTGAAGGGATAAGGCAGGGCGGATCCAGGATTTGGTGTGAGGGGGATGAGGCAAAGCGATTCCAGGATTTGGTGTGAGGGGATAAGGCAGAGCGGATCCAGGATTTGGTGTGAGGGGGATAAGGCAGGGCGGATCCAGGATTTGGTGTGAGGGGGATGAGGCAGTGCGGATCCAGGATTTGGTGTGAGGGGATAAGGCAGGGCGGATCCAGGATTTGGTGTGAGGGGGATGAGGCAGGGCGGATCCAGGATTTGGTGTGAGGGGATAAGGCAGGGCGGATCCAGGATTTGGTGTGAGGGGATAAGGCAGGGCGGATCCAGGATTTGGTGTGAGGGGATAAGGCAGGGCGGATCCAGGATTTGGTGTGAGGGGGATGATGCAGGGCGGATCCAGGATTTGGTGTGAGGGGATGAGGCAGGGCGGATCCAGGATTTGGTGTGAGGGGATAAGGCAGGGCGAATCCAGGATTTGGTGTGAGGAGATAAGGCAGGGCAGTTCCAGGATTTGGTGTGAGGGGGATAAGGCAGGGCGGATCCAGGATTTGGTGTGAGGGGATAAGGCAGGGCAGTTCCAGGATTTGGTGTGAGGGGGATGAGGCAGTGCAGATCCAGGATTTGGTGTGGGGGGATAAGGCAGGGCGGATCCAGGATTTGGTGTGAGGGGATAAGGCAGGGCGGATCCAGGATTTGGTGTGAGGGGGATGAGGCAGTGCGGATCCAGAATTTGGTGTGAGGGGATAAGGCAGGGCGGATCCAGGATTTGGTGTGAGGGGATAAGGCAGGGCTGATCCAGGATTTGGTGTGAGGGGATAAGGCAGGGCTGATCCAGGATTTGGTGTGAGGGGGATGAGGCAGGGCGGATCCAGGATTTGGTGTGAGGGGATAAGGCAGGGCGGATCCAGGATTTGGTGTGAGGGGATGAGGCAGGGCGGATCCAGGATTTGGTGTGAGGGGGATGATGCAGGGCGGATCCAGGATTTGGTATGAGGGGATGAGGCAGGGCGGATCCAGGATTTGGTGTGAGGGGATAAGGCAGGGCGAATCCAGGATTTGGTGTGAGGGGATAAGGCAGGGCAGTTCCAGGATTTGGTGTGAGGGGGATAAGGCAGGGCGGATCCAGGATTTGGTGTGAGGGGATAAGGCAGGGCAGTTCCAGGATTTGGTGTGAGGGGGATGAGGCAGGGCGGATCCAGGATTTGGTGTGAGTGGGTAAGGCAGGGCGGATCCAGGATTTGATAGAAACCACTAATTCGGCCATAGTACTGAACCAGACAAGTAGTTCCTGACATATTGTCCGGAAATGTGTGTCAAAACAAATGATTAAGCCATAGTACTTAACCAAAAGTAGGCCAAAGTACATTTACTCCAAAATGCACATCTAGACCCCATGGAGGTGTTGTGTGCGAAATTTGAAGACAATCAGCCCAATTAGTTCCTGAGATATGGTCCGGAAATGTATGTCAAAACAACAAATTAGGCCCATAGTACCGAAACAAAAGTATGTCAAAGTACAGTTACCCCAAAATGCACATCTAAACCCGCTAGAGGTGTGTGCGAAATTTGCATGCCGACGCCGAGATAAGAAAAATCTTCCCGTAGTTACGGGGGAGGCATAGAGGTCTAATTACAAAAAAAAAACTATTCAGAACTGCCTTGCAAGAGTGATCATACCTAAAGCCCAACATTTTTTGTCGTTTTGTTTGCCACTAATCAATGGACATTGGCTTCCTGCTTTAAAATACGAACTATAGCTTCCAAAACTCCAAATTATGCCAACACACATATGTGAGCTGTAGGTTATGTAGTAGTGGTCTATAATATAAACACAATACGACAGTTATAAGTATTATAAATATTATTTGACTAAGTGTTACTTGGCACCCACAGAAGATAACTTCATATGATGACTTGGTAGCTAAAAGCAGTGTTATCCATCATTGCACGCACCCCAGTGACATGGTGATGGGAGCGTGCAGTGTGGGACAAGGCACTGTCCCCCAACAATGTCCTCTCTGGTAAGTGGCTCTTGTATCTGTATCTGTATATTACGTGGCAGTACGCACTATTGTGCTATCGCGCCACGGGAGTAACTTAGCAAGGCCTGTTATCATTCATACCTTATCTATGTGCCAAGTACTCCATGTTGTGGATTTTTTGGGGTCTGGCCGGATGGAAACTGCGCCTACGTCCATTGAGGTTCTTTTACGTCCAACTCAAAGTCAGTCAGACGAGCCATCTGATTTACGTGGTTCTCTGAGCCCCACGAGTGTTTACAGCACCTGGCAGTTCCAGGCGGTCACCCATCCAATTATTAACCGGGCGCGACGTTGCTTAACTTCAGTGATCGAACACAAACCGTTGAGCGAACGCCGTATTCCGTATATTCCGTACTCTTGTCAAGTGATGTTCCAGGACTGCATGTGTTGAAGGTATTCCTTCAACGATCGGCCTTTCTTCTCAAAGAGTTTATTTCTTGCCAGATTTATCTCAGAATATGTGCAGGTGCGGTCATACAGGAGTACCACTAATTTCCAGCACTGCAGATGCCAGGTCCAGGAATGCATTCCCAGCAAACACGAACCGTTGATCCAATGTTGATTTAACGTTGGCCCACCGTCTTCGACGTTGGCCCAACATTAAATCAACATTAAGTCAACGTCTCGTGTTTGCCGGGTAGTCACGTTTGGAGACGTGTTCCACACTGCCCATGCTGTTTTTCCCCTCGTCCCGCAAATGTTGATACTGTGCCCCAGCCTGTGATTGCATGTAACATTGATAGTTCCTTTACCTTGTCAGCTCCCAACTTATAAGCCAGTTCATGCGTTATGTAGCGGAAGTCGTCTGAGCTCATCTACTGCTTCATGCATTGCCTGGGCGAAACAGTACCCTGCGATGCGCAGATTTCATAGCAGCTGCTGCATGTACCATCTTACCTGTATCTGCTTCTTCCTGATTGCACAGAAAGAAATAGACTATCTTCATATTATGGTGGAACAGAAATGGTATATGCTGGAGTTATGGTCAATATTACCCACAGCTGATGTGGCGAACACCTTACCACAGAAGTTCGGTGGACATATCACATTCTCTGCCTGAACTGCTGGCAGATTTGGTTCCTCAGTTCAGTAGCAGTTAGAGATCCCGTTCCTCAGCTCAGCTCTGAGATCCGTGGCTCTGTATCACAGGCGATGTTGATGTTATCCCAGATGGCATGTCAACCAATTCCCTTTTTCTCGTATTGGCATGCAGCATCAAGCCAACATAAATTGGCGAGGGAATCTCTTTTCTGAAGTTGTGTGATACATCTGTGTCCACATCTTTTCATGCTTCACACTGTTGTGTTTAAACAGTTAAGCTATTGTCACAGATTTAGATGGTGGTGACTGATTCGCCTTGTTAGTGTAGTGGTTAAGCTCCCATAATGAAACCATTGTGCATTTTATGATTAAAGCATGAAACTTCTACCATTATTAGTACATATGGTTTATTTTAAGATGTGGAGGTAAGTTGGATTTGACCCCTGGTGACATCTAGAGGCCATTGACCTCGAAAGGTCAAAATATCCAATTGTGAAGCCAAAAAGTGTTGAAAATTGTGTATTACAATATCTATGACATGTTTTTGTATTCCAGAAGTGTGCAAAATACTCCAAGAGAATACTGTTAATCATAAACATAACACCAAGTCATGTCAAGGTTACTCTAGGGTCATTCGAAGGTCAAAATGACAACAAATAGTGAAAATATCCACTTTTATTCAATTTAAACAATACTAGTGGTGCAGTTATCTATTACAAAGGATTGGTTTTGACACAGTCTTGGTCAGATATCTTTTCCACGCGCATTTTATGAGATTGAGGGCAGTATTTAACTTGAGAGGGGAAATACACCCTAAGTATTCCCCCTTACTACACCCCATCCTCAATGTTTAATTGGACGAGCAAAATTACAGTGTGCAGCAGCTGTCAAACATCTGTTTGGGCTCCTGTAGCAAACTATTGATGCATAATTGGGTAATGAAGTCTGACATGGGTTGGGATTATGTTTTACTGGGGTACCGTCGAAAAACAACGTTAAGGTCATAGCAAGGTCATTTCAAGATCAAACTGTCAAAAATCATAAAAAAAACTTTTATTTTTACTGTCATACCGGTTCGGCAAAATACTCGGGTCATAGTGTAATGGCAAAGCTATCATAATAAAACAATTGTGCATTTTATGCTTAAAGCATGAAACTTCTACCATTATTAGCACATATCCTGATTTTTTTTTTAAATTGTGGAGGTAATCTAGATTTCACCCCTAGTGAACTATAGGAATCATCGACATCGAAAGGTCAAAATACTCAATTGTGAAGCCAAACGTGGTGAAAATTGTGTATTATCATATTTATAAACTATTTTTGTGTTCCGGAAGTATGTCAAATGTTCAAAGAGACTCTATTAATGATAAGACTAACACTCTTATTGGTCAGACATATTTTCTGCACACAATTTCAAAAAATTGAGGGCAGTGTCAACCCTGGGAGTGGTATCACACCTTTATTCCCCTTATTACATTTCCATTGATTATCAGGCAACATAAAAGCTGTAAAATATTGGTGTAGAATTCTAGACCTATCTCAGAACCACCCTGTCAGAAATGCCTACAATATGCTACTAGAGCTAGATGGCACTGGATTCACAAACTGGTGCTCGCGTATTCGGTCTGTCCTTGAACTAACCAGGCTAGACCAAGCTTGGGAGACGCAGCACATTGGCAATACAAATAAATTCATGCTTTCCTTTAAAGATTCAGTTGTTAGAATATTTACACAGCGGTGGAGACAAGATATCGAGAGTTCAAGTAATCTGCGCACATATTCATTAGTGAAAAAATCGTTGTGTGTAGAACCATACATCTTAAACATAAAGAGGAACCACCTCATACCAGCAATGGCGAGATATAGAATGAGCTCACATGATTTAAAAATAGAAAGAGGACAATACAATAATCCAATAATAAACCAACTAATATGCACAAGGTGTGAATCAAACGAAATTGACGACAAAATAACCTTCTTCTCCACTGTAATGCCATGAACAATGAACGCGAAATCTTGCTTAATTCTGTACCCGGAATTATCAATATGCAACCAACAAATGATATGTTTCTACGAATTATGACATCTAGGGACATAACAGTGGTGAAGTCGCTAGTAAAATTTATCTATGGTTGTTTTAAACAAATTAAGGGTTAAAAATATTGAGTATGATAAATGTAAATTCATATTCAAGCTGTGTCGTGCAGTGCGTGACTAGCATGATTAATTATTATCATCATGATCATGATTATGTGTCATTATTATCGTTATGACGTTACATTTTTATGTAGAACAATCACAAGTCACATGTCGCTATATTATCCATATTATCATGCCTTCATGATCTGACTTAGGTATTACCACATATCAGGACGGCTGTTGCTCTCGGATCTTGTTATTTGGCTTTTTAGGACCGGTTAGGTACGTTTCCGTCGCCTCTGTTATCAGACGAGGTGGGGCCTTATGAAGGATTTCAGAGTTGCTAAGTCAACTTATTTTCTCTATGAGGTCGGGAATGTTTTTCTTCAATTGTATGTGGTACTAACTAGGTCGTGAGTGAAACGGTATGAACTAAAGAATAGAGTGAATTAAAATAAGCTGTAATGTTTTTGTGCGAGGGCCATATAGATAATAAATCATTAGTTAATTAAAAAAACTTTATTGCTATTGTGTGAGTGCCATGTCCTGCGTGAGTGGCACTCATAATTATTATCCGTATTTTTTAATGTTATTACATCACTAAGTTTGCAACACTCGATAATATGGATGGTTCTGATGCTATACTTTGTTGGCAGTCGACGAACCACCATGTCCGATTTTTATTAGTATGTATATATTGTGTTTCGGTAGTATTACTGTTATTACGTTGTTAAGTTTGCATCACTAGTCGATATCAGGGAATCGCCGAGCTCATAGCGACTGTGCTTGCATGGTCACATGGCTCGGAGCTACCTGTGTCGCGGATTGTCACATTGATTGTACTTGCATGATATAATATTTGATTTTTAAAATATCGTGTAATTTTTAACATTGTCTTAATACATTCTCCAATTACTGTAGCATAATTATGCACTTGTATATATTTTTGGCTTCTACGCTTTCCAGAGTGTCTTTTTTGCTACTATATATATAATTAGCATGTCATACATTGTAGCTATTTTATCTCTGGTTTTGGTGCGGGAAACAAAATGATAGACCCTATGTTACCCTGGCAATGCCTTTCAATTTTATTTTAAGTATATACCCAGTGTTTCTTATGGCAATGCCAGTTAACATGATTTTAGTTATGTATGTCATACTATGTATATTGTCATATGATTTTAACAAATTAACAATGTTGTATATACATGTACATATCCCTCTCTTATTTCTATGACAAATAAGTCTGGATTGACTTTCTTTCTGTCAATAAAATATCTGTCTGTCTGTCTGTCATAGCAAAATATCGATACATAATTGGGTTAGGATCACATGGTTTGGAATTGTGTTTTACTGGGGTACCATCTGAACACAACGTACATGACATATAAAGGTCACTTAAAGGTCAAACTGGCAAAAAATCTTCAAAATATATACTTAAGCTTACTTACAACCCCGTGGACCTCTTGCAATTCAGCATTTAGTTGCAGAATAGGTATCAGATAGATGATTTGGTGGTAGTGATAACACACAGTCATTTTATGTCCAATGTATTGTAAGAAAACACACACCCTTGAAATTATCTTAACTTAACCTTAAAAAGCACAATTTCAGGAAGCCGAAGGGCACCCTTTTTGTATGTCAACTGTAGCCTTGTACATCGATTGGTTTATACGAGAATGAGAGGCAACGTTAATCAGTATTTTAAATATATACAGCAATATTATGTTTTCGTGGTATCGTGGCTATGACTATATCACACATTTAAACCAATATGTATCTAAGTCGCTTATGAAAGCACCATTCAATTACTAGGGGGGGGGGGGGGGTTGAAGTGGACAAATTATTTATTTCACTTTCTATCTACAAAAGTTTATTTTTTTCACACTCGAACAATATATTTATTTCATTTTGTGTGTGGAGATATATATTTATTTCACTTCCTCGTATATTTTTCTGTCTACAAATTTGGATCCCAAACTAAGCCTAGCCTTGACCTGGAGGCAAACGATCCGAGGAGCAAAGCGAAGCTTAACAAAGTCAAAGGTCATTTAATGATGCCAGATAAATGAGGCTCAATTTTTAAGACTATTAAATGATGTGCTCATAAGCAAAAGTAATTATTTATTTGAAATTTTAATATTTATTTACAACATCAGACAATTATTTATTTCACGAAAATTTAGTTTGGAAATATATATTTACTTTGTAATTAAAGGTGCCCCAGCCCACACCCCCCCCCCCCTCCACACCCCCCTCGTATGTAGGATACAAGTGAACAAGTAGATTATTACTGATCATTGTCTTATATGCATAATAAATAAATGTGCCATTAAGTAATCATCAGGGCGTGTAATACTCTGAGAGGGATTTTCAACAACAATTTCGGCGATTTCATGGCAGCCATTTTTTTCAATTCTCAAGGATGAGAGCTCTACATCAACCCAGATATCAATACATGCGTGGATATTTCAAAGGGAAAAAACTATATCAGCCTAAATAAAGTGTTTTTATGACAATAAGATTTTTTTTCATCCCATCATAACGTCTACTTATCTGTTATAATGGTCTACTAATCCCTTATAACGGTATGCTATTATGTTATAGCGTTTATAAAAGTACACTTTTCTGTTGTAACGGTCTAGTATTCAGTATTTTGTTATAACGCTATAGTATTTTGTTATAAAGGACTACTAATCTGTTATGACGGTCTACTATCCCGCTATAACGGTCTAGTATTTAGTTATGACGGTCTAGTGTCACGCTATAGCGGTCTACTAATCCGTTATAACGGTCCACTAAACCCAGAAACCATAAATTACACAAACATTAAGCCAAAATCTAAAATGTGATTAAATATTCACTTGATGACTTTGATGACCTCTGGTGACTTTACGCATGGACCAGGAAGGTGACTGGCGCCCCAAATTTGTTGAACTAGGTACCTCGGTATTAAGGATGTTAACATGGTGGTTGCTTTTACTCTCTCGGGATGAACCAGAAATGGAAGAATTCAGCAGATTTTTAGATCTTATTCCAAAAAATTCAAATCAAACCATCATCCTTGGTAGAGACTTTAATCTTCCGGACATAGACTGGGAAAATAGTCTAATCTTTTGTCTAGCCTGGGTGAAGGTGCCTTGACCCAAGTACAAAAAGAACCCACCAGAGACAAAACATTTTAGATCTTTGTATAATTAACAAACCAGGATTAATAAAATCATCTTGCAGCGTACCCGGAATTTCGGAACACTGTGCAGTACTGACAGAAGCCGACATCAACCCTCCCCCCCCCCCCCCCCCCCATATCGACGTCCAACCGCTCGCCCAGTGCGTCAGTTCAGAAAAGCAAGATGGGAAAACATCAGGCAAAAAATTAGGAGACATTGGGCTGCCTTTTTTAAAGACAGCCCCAATAATTCGGTAAATGAAAAATGGTTGAGGTTAAAGTCTATCTTGATGGACTGCCTGAATAAATTTGTACCAACAAATTAACATCTAAACGACAGAACTTTCCCTGGCTTAATAAATCGCTCCGCAAGGTTATTCGAAAAAAGGCAAGACTTTATAACAGAGCGAAAACTTCAAAAAGACCTGACCTTTGGGCAAAATATAAAGAAAGTTGACCCACCTCCTCCCGTCTTCCATCCACTATACTAACACTAACACCTTGGGATGCTTGGATATCAATTACTTCTTGATCCCCTAAGTCATACCCTCATATATCAGTCGCGTCGGGATGTGGTTATGTCCTGCCTGCCTCGCGCCGGGATAAGCCACAACCCGCCACAGATATGCAGGGTAGGGGCTTGGGATCCAAGTACCCCCGCTTAAGCCAAAATGTTATGTTTATAATTGTTATGTCAACTTAACTTAATTAAAATGTTATCAGATTGCCATATGTTTCCTCATGTATTTTTTCCTCATGTGTTTAACATAAATCACATTCCGTAATTTGTTAATCCTTACACTATACATGTATAGGCGGGGTCAGCCTGGAATCATAACACACAGAGCAATCCATTAGGGAGCTTATCGTGTCACTCACCATCTCATTCTGCTGAGTGTTGCTTGATGTCCCTGGTATCCTGGTTTTGCTATCACACATTTTTTTTACAAGTTTATAACTTTGTGTTTGTTTTTCTATTATAAACGCTCCTCTAAATTAAAATACATTTCTTTATCTTGCATAATTAACATCAGCATAATTTATAGGCACTGTACTGTCAGTAAATGTTTCGTAAATTATCCTATTTAAGTTACATAAAGTGCTATGGACTATAGGGCCTATATATATTATTCCGAATAGGCTATTTACCAATATAAAATATTTCGTTGTAATAATTTAACACATATGTGCTCACATAATTGTGTTCTTTTTGGAAGGCCTACTAGCAAAACGGGACAGCGAATCAATGTTTTTTTAATGTTGGGCCAGCGCGGTGGACGGAGGAACAACATCAGGCCAACATTAGTTCAATGTCGCAAACTGGGCGGTCTAGGTTCGCACCTGAACAACTCGACACCTGTCAGACGTAGACCTAGCTCTTTGTTAAAGTGATTTTATAATTAAGATGTATTACGGCGGCTGTAGACGTTTCCAGTTTTAATAAACCCGTCGTTGATATATATGTCAGTGTATTTAGAGCATTTATATATTATAATCCCTCACGGCAACATTTGATTGCCGTCAGTCCGTCGCCGTGATCTCAATAAACAAGGCAACTAATAGTAGGACCTATATTAATATTGTGTTGTGTATTAATGTTTCTTTCCTGTATCTTCACATAAAAATAAGCAGGATATATTTTTAGGCATCTAAATACATAAATATATAACATTTGATTCGGCCTATGGTCACGGTATTTAAAGCTGCATAACTGTTTTGTTTATTTTGATAAAAATAACCTAAAAAGTACAAGACAATCATTCATATTGTTTTAAAGGCCTTATAAATGCACTAAAACTGGGTAGATGTAGCGGAATTAGTTCACCATGCGATACACCATCAAGTATTATGAAGTAGTGAATCGGTTTGTGTACAATACGTATGTAATAGTGGTAAGGCCACTTCGTTTAATTTCTCTGTTTTAGATCGGACAAAATCCAAAATCTAATGAGGGAGGGCGGTAAAAAAACCATTTAAGAAAAAAAAAACATTGAACCTATTTTTGGAAAAGGTATTGAGGGCGACCAAATAAAAAAAACATTAGACATATTTCTGGAAAAGATAATAAGGGCGACCAAATAAAAAAAACTTTTGACCTATTTTAAAAACAGTTAATGAGGACGACGAAAAAAAAGAGCCAAGAAAACATAACTGGAAAAATTTATTCTATTTCTCGAATTCTGCGCGCGCTGGGCAGAAAAAACACATGTTTTTTTTTGGTAATGCGCAGCCTAAATCTAATGCGCGCGCTCATCTAAAACAGAGAAAAAAAACATAGTGGCCTAAGGTTATGGGCCAATATAATGTTACATTGGCCAACACCAAACCGCCTTAATAATAGCAAACACCAGACGTTGAGCTGAATCAGCATAATATTGGGCTAGTGCCGCAGACAATGGGCCGGCATTAGTCTGCCATTGGATCAATGCCTCGTGTTAGCCGAGATACATAGCCAGTCGTAGACGTCCTGAGACCAGGTCAAAAAACTGTTGGAAATCGGTTACAGTAAAGTCTGATGTTTTAAATATTATTTTATTTTACCGCATATCGCGATTTATATCACTGTATGTGGTGATTTACGATAAAATAAAATAAAGTCTGATATTGTCTAGTAGCATTTTGACTATGCCCATGAGATACCAACAAAAAAATGCAAATGTTTTTCAAGAAAATCACGAAAATCAAAAGAGCGAAAAAGATGATTTACATCACTGAATTAAAGACGACAATTCCGCGACAATTTCCCACAGACTGGGGAGAGCGTCTTAATGGTGGGCCAAAAGCTCAAATGCTGGCCCACACTTAAAAGCATCAAACAAAAATATAGTCCAATTTCTCAAGTGAGTGACATTCTCCATACCGGTACCGAAATTAAACATGACATTATATGCATATATCACCCATATCACACAAAGTAATAACTCCTAGATATGTCTAAATGACATGAGATAATACACTTTTTACTGTGAAATGTATCTATGATCACTTAAAAAATTAGAATAAAATTAAAAGTCTTCCACTTTTTTTTCAATGATGATCGGTATCTGCCACTTGGTATTTTGATGTCCTGATTATACAAACAGTGTGTCTTACTCCGCTGTGATCAGGTCTGTTTTGGTGGGGCAAGAATATTTAAAAACAACAAACTTAAATCCTTAATAACTCACTAACCTCACTAACCGGGGGAGTAATATAAAAAATAAAACACAATTCTCCATGGATTATTCTTTTGAATAAAATAAACAAAACCGTTATGCAGCTTTAATACGCCAACCAGATCTATAGACAATGCAACTATAGTAGTAGTAGGCTAGCTAGGCCTATTGTGGTTTATTTCACGTATTCTTACATCAAAATACGCCGGATACATATTTAACCATATAAAGTAATATCAAATGGGATATATTATCATATAATATGAAATTCGGCTGAAAATAAAGTCTTTTCCGGGTTTCTTGTCTTTTCCAGTACTTTTCGGGTATGTTTTTTCGGCCAGTCATTTCAGCCCCCTGCATGTTCGGCCCCCTGCATGTTCGGCCCCCTGCATGTTCGCCCCCCTACACGTTCGCCCCCCTACACGTACGGCCCCCTGCGCTATGCATAAGTTACCAGGTTACACAGTGACAGAAATATGTACCTCAATTAATTGATGGAAAAAAATAATAATAAGTTTGTAAAGAACACAACAAGAAACTGGACAAAAATATTGTTTATTCATGAATATAGAACTAGCCGCACATATGAATATTCTTTACAAAAATATAAACTATGTATTAAAATTTTTTTTACAATATTTAATATTACCAATGAAAAGACAGTTAGGCTCTATATATTTGTAATATAGCCATGATACATTAATATGAGGCATATACCATCAAAAAAGTTTATTGTCACAGTACATTATTGTAGACCTATGCTGTAATCACAGATCCATAGATAGCTGCGCATCTACGGAGAAGGGAGGTGGCTGACTTCTGGTTGGTGCTGTAATCCTCCCATTCTCTGAATATTTGGCCTTGCATTGTGCGATATTTCGATCTTTGGTAGCGGGAGAGTTTCCCTTCACTAAGAATTAAAGTCGTGCCTGTCATCTCACAATCTGGCTTTCTTCGTGGAGGAGTCTGATGAGAAGGTAGAAGGGGAGCTGCCCACGCCTGGCCTTCCTGTTGATCTTCTTGTGCCACCCCTCCACGTCATTGTTGGTTCGCACACTCTGTTGATAAATGGACCAGGTTCGTGGACGCCAGATTCTTCCGTTGATCCATGTTGTCTCGACGTAGCGCATCAGCTCGTTCAGCTGGTCAGCCGCCTTTCCCTGGAGGTAGGTGAAAGCAGGAGGGATGTGTTCAGCTGGGAGACAGGGCAGGGCCAGCAGCATCTTGATGTTCACAACTCACAAGGTTTCATGTGCTCGCAGTAGTGTTCACAACTCACTGCGTGTCATGTGAGTAGGGCCTAGTACTCACAACTCACAAGGTGTCATATGTGCTCACAACTCACATAGTGTCAGCACATAGACGATTCCTCACCAAAACCAGTGATAAAATAATTGCTATATTACTATAAAGTGTAGAAACAAATAAATAGACTATATATCGTTAGTCTAAAACAAATAAATGGCGTAACTCAATTTTTGCCCAGAATGAGTTATTTATATCAAAATGACCACAAAAACACGGCGCATCCTTTCAATTTGGTACTTCAACTGAAAATTCTATCGTGAATCACAGAAAAAAACAAAAATGACCTAACTCACCTAAAATGTTTTTGTGATCATTTCTCAGCTGTATATATTTAATTATTCAACTCATTTGGTGAAATAAATATAGACTACCCTAAAAATAATTCTCATGGCGTTTTTTAAAGAAATTATAGAATGTTTTTCTTGATTACCTCAAGACAACAACAAATAAGTTAGGCATTCTTGCTTTAGGCTGACGAGATGTAGTGTCGGCCTACAATTAAAAACCGGAGTTGGCAATTATGAATCATGTCAACCGCCTAGCAAAATGATATTTATTGGTAAATTAAAATTGCAACATTTGAATTGATAATAATATTATTTAACGAGCGATGCCTTCGAAAAGGTGTTAAGTGTAAAGGGTGTTTAATGTTGTTGGCGTTTCAAGGGTGTGTCTACACAGGCGTAATGTGAGACAATTAGCGGCATCAACTTCAACAGGATTAGGGCCTACAGACAAGCAGCCGTGACACCATTTGCGTCTTGCAGTGCAAGAAGTTAATAAGTATACTAAATTGAATTGGCACATTCTAATAATAAATAAAACATACATTTTCTTTTTTATTACTTAGTTATCGGTAGTCCCCTACATGAACAATTATTTTAATTAGTTCTTAATAATTCATACATTGATTTTAATTGTAAAGACTCGTGAAGCGCACTGAGCACATTATGTGGATTTTAGCGCTATATAAGAATTATTTTTATAATTATTATTATTATTATATACGTGGAGCATATCGTTAACAGGTGCAGCACATTCAGCGAGGCGTGTTAGTTTGGTCAAGGAGAAGACGCGAAAAAACTGACAAAGGAGTGTTATAATATAAAGGTGGTATTCTAACTGTGATAATTGTTATGCGTGTTAGTCACAGGATATATGTGGAGCTTATCATTAGCAGGAGCAGCACCTTAGGCTTGTTTATAGTTAGGTTAAGGAGAAGCCGCGAAAAACTAACAAGGAAGTGTCATATCACAGCATACACCTCCCTGTGGTTGCGATTTTTTCACTGATGTTAGGATATGACCCGAAAATTGTCTGTGCTAAATTTCGAAGAAATCGGTTAATAATTGACCGAGAAATTGACGAAAAACATGCGCTACAGATTTAGCAAAATAATTGTGGCCCAGGCCAGGGTATAAAAGGTGCGTTAGGTAGTATATCCCTATAAATATATATGACAGTATATAGGCCTAATAGTAATATATATGACGGTATAATTTGTTTTTTGTTTGCTTGTAGACTATATGTGGGGAGAGTGTAAAATACTGTGCGTTGTAGGGGGCTGAACGTGTAGGTGGCCGAACATGCAGGGGGCCGAACGTGCAGGGGGCCGAACGTGTAAAGGGCCGAACCAGCAGGGGGCCGAATTGACCGGATACCGAAGCAATGATGCAGGGCTGTTGCATTTCAACAGGAATCCTATGTCCCTGTGATCATGAGTTGAAAACGTATTATTGAATAGTAGTGCAAATGACTATGGTGCGAAATTCCTGTGTGCTTGTTTTTGGCTCAGTGTAAGTTGTGCAGTGAGACTATAAAAAAAACTAAACATGGCCCAAGGAAATATGAAAAAGAAAGTTAAATTGCCCAGTGGAGCAAAACAAAAGCAGAAAAACAACCCCAAAAGACAGACAACTGGTCCGAAAAAAGGAGGTGAAATATATATTTGAAAACTTTTATACAATTGACCGCGATGGCATTTGATTTTGAAATAAAACGTCGATTCATTGTATTATCGCTCACGTACATCCACGTTTCGTCGTTGGCGTTGCGCAATACCATCGGGAATTGGAAAATATAGCACAGCTACGTGTCCAATGGTTAGGATTAGATTATTCATTGGACGAGTGCTGTATTTTCCCATATCGCACTCAAATGAACAGTGTATGCATATCTTCATAAAATGATAAATCATGACATAATGTAGACCCTGGGC
Organism: Flabesymbios commensalis; assembly: GCA_964017125.1. Taxonomy (NCBI): domain Eukaryota; kingdom Metazoa; phylum Annelida; class Polychaeta; order Terebellida; family Flabelligeridae; genus Flabesymbios; species Flabesymbios commensalis. The sequence continues at coordinate 3,303,865 of OZ024903.1, read as the reverse complement.
CTGGCCTAGACCCATTGCATTCTGGGCAAGCCAGATCAATTTAGGGTCACATGTCCATCCATAAGCAAAACCAACATTTCACAATCTGCTTACTACGCAAAAAATACTCAAGATTTGTCAACGAAACGAATGTATTTAACTTCTGTGCATCCAAGCAACTTATTTTTTTACTTCAACAGGTTTTTACTGTCAAAACAGCGTCGTAATCGCCGTTTGTTTTTGACCAGCGCGGAGATTTGCGCGCTGGTGTCTTTGATCAGTATGTGAAAAATGCAGGTCATGATATGAAAATGTTGACTTCCGTTATAGCTGGATTCTAGGCCCTCGCTCGCGGGCCAGGAACTAGGCTAGACATAATGATGATCGTTAAACTTGGGGATTCCAAGTTCAGTTGGACCACCCAAGTTTCGGTACTGAATCCGGGGATACCATAAAAAGAAGTTCCCACGTTCCGGGAATGTCAAGTTTTTAAATCACGAAAATAAAAACAAGAGAAAAGTTTGCATAAAGAGTGATTATCTAAAAAAAACTCGCCCCACGACCCTCGACTTGTTTTTTTTACAAGTTTTTTAAATGGAGTGGCTATTCGAGTTATAGTCAGCAAAATCATACTTCCATCAGCTCAGATGATGCCTGTTTTTCTTAGATGCACAGTTTTTCATAAATTACTTTCTAATGTACTAGGTGATAAATCAGCACTGTGCTAGCCAGCGATCCGTGCACCCGTCATTTGGATGGGTATAAAGTCGGGCAAAAATTGTCCAAATTACACTATAAAGGAGGAAATGCAGTTGTCTAATCCTAGCTAAGACAGTGTACCTCGGTAATTTCTTGGGTGTAACGGCAAAGGTTACACTCAATGGTCCAATATTATATTAATATCAGAAATAATAATTTATTCTATATGGAAATAAATGCTAATATAAACTTGGAATGTTTAATTTTCGCTGGTCCTTGTTGTTCACATTTTTGTATCTGTGTGCGCACATTCTCAAACCAGTATCTGATTACTTTGAGGGATGGTCAGAATTAAAAGTATCTACTACATTTCAGTGGACTGCACACAGTACACTAAATAGGTGTATGTGCAGGTGAGATATTACTGTAATGGATGATGTGTTTGAATATGATTTCTTTGAAGAAGAATTTGTGTTATTAATACCAGCCAAACTGGCGCGCATAGCTTAAGAAAGATGAACCTCATTTGTGCTCACTCTCAGCAGTGAATAAAAAGATGAACCTCATCCTGCTCACTCTCATCAGTGACTGAGAGTGGTGCTCACTAAGTTATAATGGTAGTCAATGGGATCCCGTCATTTCGTAAATAAAGCTGTTCATAGAGTTACATTGCAAAGAATCCCGTATGATTCTTGACGTTCCCGGAATGGGGAATTTGTTTTATGGTATCTCCTGAATCTGTAATGTCTACATGTAATCAAATAAAGAGTTATGTTTTGCCATTTCAAAACTGTATCTAGCATGACCTGGCTGCCTGACTCGCTTCGCAGAGTCATCAGGGTAACAAATCTGGTGATTTCCTTTGCAAATAAAAACCTAAAAAGTGTCATTTTCTTTAGACTTTTAAGGTGATAATATTTAATTTTAGGTGATAATAGAGATTTCTACCACTTTGTATGTGCAATGTGAAATTAATAATGGCAGGGTATTTTTCGGGATTTGTTTTAAAAATGCTCTCACACGATAAATACCTGATAGAATAAATGTTTCAAAATCAGCTGAGTGGATTCACAAATTATCAATAAGTTAGGTAAACTCAATTAAAATGTATTTCGAGGGCGTTAAATCGATTGCGCTGCTACTGCCAGAACTACATCTTATGGTTCAGATATGGAATGCTTGCTAGCCCGTAACACATGGAGGGTGGCTTAAATGCCAACTAACTGCCTGGAGCTCTGTACCAAGTCCAACTGGCAAGGATCAAAAGCTATAGAAATATTTTTTTTAAATGAAAATATGACACTCTAAATTATGTATTCCTTGTGTAGAAATACAAGGTACATAGGCAATTTTGTACATATTGTTGGGACTAAATCGTGTAAATAGTGGCCTATATTGAGCGACTAATTTTTTGGAGAACCTTACATTTTTAGTGGGCAACTACTGAACCACACAAGACAAATCTTGGGCTACTGCCCCAACAATCGTTTTTTGTAGGGGGAGGGTTAGGCTATGGATGTGTTCTTATTTTATCATGTATTGTGTTATTAGTCAGATCTATTGATCAGGCCTTTATTATTATATCATGTATTTTGTTTGTAGGGGGTCAGTTATTGATCTGTTATTATTTTATCGTGTATTGTGTAATGGGAGCCATTGATCAGTTATTATTTTATCATGTATCGTGTCTGTAGAGGGTTGCTATTGATCAGTTATTATTTTATCATATATCCAATTATTGTACTTGTAGAGAGAGATATTGACCAGTTATTATTTTATTTTTACAGGAAGAGCTATTGCACCAAAGAAAAACAAGCGCATCGAAGCTGATAAACTGCAGAAGGTAAGCATGTCAATAGTCATGATAGTATACTTGTATCTGGTACAAATGTGCTTTTGTTTGCCGGTCTACATAAACTGGATGTCAAAAAATTGTCAGCAATGAGCTTGATTGATAAATTGTTATTTCATTGAACAAATCCAGATATTTCTTCTCATTTTCATGTCAATTATCACCAATGGATCCTGTCATTACAAAAGTTCAACGAAAATTACCATCCAATATCCAAGTGTAATATATAAAATTTGGGATCGAAACAACATTATTTCGATGAATATACCATTTTTATGTTGATTAATTTTAGTTAAAATGGGTGGATCTTAACCCTTCAGGATTAACCCTTTCAAACCTGAATTTACCATTGTCATCTTCATCCACTACAAGCCGTGAATTGCTGTCGCAATTCTCGACTTGTAGTGGCTGAAGATAAATTAAAGTGGGTGGCAAATGAAAAAAAGATCCGTTTAATGTTAAAACAGTTCCATGAATCTTTTTGTCCTCAAACCCTAGGTTTTAGGAAATTAATCATTCTTCAGAGATGCAAAATGATGTTTTCATGCATCGTGAGGGTACTGAAATACTTCACTTTCCAAACTCCATGTTTATGTTCTGAACATGAATTATGTTAGATTTACTACAAAAGTGTAATATGAAATATTACTTTACTTCGCTTCCTGCACATTATGGCAGTAGCATAACAGAAGGAGGGTCAAGACTCTTATCAAATGCTTCAAGTTCAGGAGTTCTTAATAGTGCACAGTACTACAAAATCTATGAAAAATATTTTTGATTTATTACCGTACTAATATATATAAATGTATATATATAAATGTTTTTCTTTTCAGAACTTGGCACGAGCGATCAACAGTAACATCCAGCATGAGGTGTCCCAGATAGCGACGGGAGCCGAGCCGAGACCGTTCAATTTATTTGAAAAAGCAAAAGAAATACAAAAGAAGAAGTGACAGACATTTTACAGATATATGGGCCATTTTGTGATATCTTGCAAATAAATCGTCATTTCACTTCTATATCTCTCCAATTTTTTCATCATAAACAAGTACCCTTTGTTCATGGGCTAATCACCAATTTGATCTGTATGGCATAAATAGTCCACTTTCAAGCAATTAAATTTCAACAATTAAATTTCGTACAAATTTCAAGCTAAGACCAATGTATTCATGTAGTGACTTTACAACCAGTCAACAATTACTCAATGCCTAAGAGGCCCACAGTTAGGGAGGAAGGTGTTACCGAGCGTTACTGAACAAAGGGACATTGGGTTATCGGTAGTGTTATGCAGCATTTATATTTTCCACGGAAATCAGAGATAGATGTGAAAATGAGGTGATATTGATATAGCAATTCACATCTGATTGATGTTAAATATTGCATAATATTTTTTTATATATATTCTCAGCTCTGACTATGTTGTATCCAGATATCAAGATAACTGTTGGTCGTACAGAAGTTGGTGCTTGAAAACGTTGGTCCACAAAAAGGCCCAGAATAATTTTTGTGGACCAAAGTTTTTAAGCACCCATATGAAATCTGTATCAAACCTTGTGGTGCTAAGACCATATATACACGTTTTAAAGTAAATTTCAGACTAAATAAAATACCACTAAAATGTGTAACTATCTTGTGGTAGATGCTCAGTTAATCAAATAATTCAATTTGGAGATGTCTATTTTTCATAAAGAATACACGGTACCGGTAGTATTATTATTCATTTGAAGCTGGAAATTGCCTCAGCAATTACAGCTTCAAATGAATGAAAAATACTCACAACAAATTCAGCAGGGTTGTGTATTAAAAAATCTCAAAGACTTAGGTTTATTACATACCTTCCATTTATAATGTATAATAATAAAATAACGCCAAACACATCATGATCTATGTAACTGATATATTACAATTACCATTAAAAATATACAAATTGACTTGTAAATGTCTGAGATTCAATATAGTAGTAAATATTAAGAGTAGTACAAGTGAAATGTAGAGCTAGAAAAAACAAGTGCATAAGCTGTCAATTATTAGCTAGTTGAAGTATTGCTGGGTCTGCCTACAAACAAGAAGAAAGCTAGTGTACATTTGAGCAAGTACAGGTTTAAACTATGTGCCTTACTAACTTAACAATATGACAAGATGTTTAACATTACAGTCACGTCTTGAAGATAGATATATAGATGTTTGTAAAACATGTACAACTATTTCAGAAATACACAGATATCAGTGGTGGAAAAAAGTACTGTACTTGACTATTTACCATTAAATGGTCGCTAATTTTCACTAAGTGATGTTGGGCAAAAACTAGTGGTCATTTTTTGGAAATTTTAAAATCACATTCCTAACAACATGGGGAAGATGCTATAACTATTCAAAATGGCCGCCACGGATCAACTTAATAACTATTTGTGGGTGCACAAACTTAGTCAGAAATTATTTTACAATCACATTCCCCACAATATGAAGATATGCAGGTGATTTTTTTCAAGATTTTACTGAAATACAAAATGGGGACCCCATATCAACTTCATAAAAACTTAGTCAGAAATTATTCAATTTTTACAAAACACATTCTCCACAATATGAAGATGTGTAGGTGATCACAGTAATTTAAAATAGCCACCACAAGTGGCTATTATTTGTGGGTGCAAAAACTCAAAACCTAACTTATGGCAGAGGTATTTCAGGCCTCTTGTTTATTTTTAATTTTTTGTTAATGTGTTTAGGCAAAAATGCATTTTGGCAGTTAGTCTTACTTTTTGAAGCCTGCTTGAGATTCAGCTTATGGCTATGTACCAGTATTACCGGGTACTAAATGATAATTTTTATTTGGCAGATGATAATTTATGCTTAGTGTAGCCAATGTATAATATCAGAGCAACAGTACATGTCCAACACTGAAAAGTTGAATTATTTCTTATTTATCTTCAAAACCTGATTTTGTTAAGACACCTAGTCATTGTCTATCCCAGGCAATCTAGAGGTTTATAAAATCTCTACGTCTACTCTAGTTAAATACTACTTTTGAGATAGCGAGTGCAAGAATCTCAAGTGACGACTTGATAAATTATACTAGAATTACCATCAGAAATACATTCGAGAAGAATGGAAACATTTGCTTCTAGTTTACTTACCTAAGAGAATATTCAGTAAAGACAATTAAATACATGTATAATTTATCATTCCCTTGGATTATGGCAGATACACCCAAGTTACATATCCAAGATGACAAATTATTTCGTCATGACGGTATGTCCCCATGATGTGGGGCATTTCTAAATATTATTGAACCACTATAATATGTGTCAATGCTTTCGCCAGTACAAGACTGCTCTCTCCTGAAATTTACCTCCGGTCCCCGTTATATTCAGGTTTTTATTAACGCATTAAGTACCACCTTTTAAACATGTTAAAGATAAAACGTGACATCAATCAGCAAGATTTGAAAAGAGTTACTAATCTCCATTTTGTCAAATCTGAATAATTTTCACTCCCTTGTTGGTAAAAATTCCAATTATATAATTTGCAAAACTGATTCGACGGTTGAAGGGTTAACCCTTATAACGTTGAAATATTTTTGTTTTAACCATGGAAACCAAAGCTTTTTTCCAATTTGATATCATCATAACTCTTAGTTGGCTCTTTCTTGTTCATTTGAATACCGATGGTATAGGTCTACGACCAATATAAATGTTTTAATTCTTTCAGTGCATCTGACGTTTACAGACGTCAGATGCTAATGTATAAAGATGGTCCCCTCACGGAAGGGGTTAACCACCAACTTATTTAATTAGATTGTTCACACATTTGAAGTTGTGTATCACTAACGCAATTCGCAACTTTAAAGTCAGTGAAAAATATTCACATTTGACAAAATCTAGTCGACTATTATTAAATATTGCACATTGATGTCATGTTCGATCTTTAACATGTTAAAAACCTTGTATTTAATGGGCCAATCAAAATTGAAAAAAATCTGAAAAAAATCGTGACTGAGGTTAAAGGGTTAAACAACAGCTGGAGGCTCCCAGCAAGCACGAAACATTCACCCAATGTTGGTTCAGCGTCGCAGACGGTAGGCCAACATTGAACCAACGTTGGGTGAACTCGCGTGATTGCTGGAATGGGAGTGTACTGGTTGATTTTGTCATGTGATGTAACATTTGACCTCCAACTCGCTATGGAGTGAAGTACAAGACTTGGCCTAGTTAGCCAATCAAACACAAAACTTTAACATGAACATTGCATAGTCTATTTAACCGAGGTACAATAACAATATCACCCTCAAGTACGAGGCTCGTGAGAGCACTAGGTCAATGTAGAATTACTAACCATACTATGACCTACTACAGAGATTTATTCATGGGGGTTTCTAAGCAGCCATGAACCATGTTCTGACACGATCCTAAATTTTCAGTTAGGAGCTAAGCTGTTAAGTCACTGGTTAAGATGCCAGTGGCATATACAGAAATAAGGGGGGTGCTTAAATATTTGAAAAGTCTTCTAGGGGGTCCTCAGACATACCCCTTGGATAAACCATAGAGACCAAAGGGTTATTTCAGTTTAAAATCATCATAAATGTCTTAGTTAGCTCTTTCCGCGTCATTTGAATACATATGTTATTTGTCTGTGGCCTTTATAATTTACAAACTATTTCGGTGCGGAATCTTTTGACATCACAGATTGACGTCAAAAGTCCCCTCACCGAACGAGCTTGATACACCTCTGTTACTTATCATCCCAGAACATGCTCCATGATTAGTGCAACCCGTCTGACAACTTGATAATGCTGAAATGGATAATAAACAGTTTATTGTGATAATGACTATATCTTCAGTGAAGAATTGTAAGATATTAAAAATTAGAAACAACAAGTGCAGCTGTACAGTACAGATTACAAATCAGCTAGGCTAAGTTAAGAGTGGAACTAAAATGCCAAGATACAGAAGCTAACTAAGATTTGAACGACTTAAATAGAATTTTTACTGCCACTTGAATATAAAACCTAACAATGAAATACTATTTTGAATACCACTATACGGCCTAAAAAATGTCATAAATGACTTTATAAGGTCTTTCAGCTTTATTTCAATACCTTATTTGCCTACCTCTTTTATGGGTCTGCAATAATCATAAATATTTTAACCCTTTCAGCGCGAGGACCAATTTTGACGTCAGATTCTGACATCTAAATTCTGTCCCCGTGCTGAAAAGGTTGTCCACTTTGTAAAGTTCTCCTGCTATAACATTCAACATAAGTCAGCCTGTTATGCGTTATAGAAATAAGTAGTTATCGTTGGTTTCAAATGCAGAGGACTTCATGTATATAATGCCTATATTCTTAAGTGGCGATACAACATATAGCAGGGCCTAGTGGAGATCGTGTGGAAAATGCTGACCACTACAGGCATCCCAATAGCATCAGAGGTGCTTAGCCCCTGTGCTGCTGAAAACCGCGTATAAACATTTTCAATCATAGTCTAGATCAATAGAAATATCACTAAATTTGACAAAAATAGGTTTTGTATATGCTCAGTTGATCCAATAATTTAATATTCGAGATGTCTATTTTTAGGAAATGTAAATATTTTTCATCATTTGCACCTGGAAATTCAATATCTGAGATGTCTACATTTCATAAATATAAATATTTTTTGTCATTTGAAGCTGGAAATTGCGTTGGCAATTCCAGCTTTAAATGATGAAAAATAGAAGCAAACAGTTCAGCAGCACCAGGGTTAATAATACATATGACTGTGGTATATTCTAATGTGGTAATTTGTATTATATTCTCTGAACACTGAATTATAACAATGTCGTAAACAGTAGTGGAAACTTAAACAGTGTGTACCACTTGTGCCACATTGACGGAATGTAAAGAATGCACTAATAAATTATTCTGCTTAAGTTTTATCACAATAATGAACCTTTAGTGTAAGTCACAATTTATGGCACTAAATTGAGCTCATTTCTGAAATGTTACTTGCTTTCGATGTCAATAATGGTAAATAAATACACTACCTTGGGATCAAAGGGTCATATAGCCTACTTTAACCCTTACAGTGCTGAAATATTTTCACATAAACCATGGAGACCAAAGGGTTATTTTCAATTTGAAATCATCATAAATGTCTCAGTTAGCTCATTCTGCTTCATTTGAATACCTATGTTATGGGTCTACATCCATTAAAAATAGTTTTACTAAGACAGTGCGGGGATAGACTTTAGACATCAGATTCTGAAGTCTAAAGTTAGACATCAGAATCTGATTTCTGAAGTTGACCACCGCACTGTATGAGTTAAACTGTAAGCGCGACTACAATCTGTTCTATTGATCGATGAAAGCACTGATATTTGGAATCCAAAAGTTTGATCAGAAATCAAACAAATATGAGCAGTGAAAATATATATTGTATTTCTTATATTTATTTCATGCTTTAAGGGTTAAAACGTGGTCAGAATGACACTTTGATCCATTAGTTCCAACTATAAAAAAAAACACATGTAAAAAATAACATATATATAACTGCTAACATTTGTGCTGAAAATCTAACAAAAAAAACATGTAAAAAATTAGACCAAAATGAAAAACTGAACAAAACAAGTTTTTCCTAATAATTGATCACAATGCAAGCTACGCCAATCACATCACTCAGATCTTGCTCGACACAGTCAGTAAAAGAACAAGGTCATTAAATATCATTCGAGCTAGCAATGTCTTAATAAGCACCCTGAAAAATTGAGATTCTCGTCATTATGGATATATTACAAGCATAAAAAACAATCTTCGCACATTTGGCAAAAGACAAACTTGAGAGACTTTTCAAGCAGGTGTGAGAATTGATGTACTCAGCCCAATTAAATAACAAAAAAATAGGGGTCTTGTCAAGCTAAAACAAATCTGAGAAAAAGTTGGATTGGCCTGACACCACCCACCGACTCCCAATCCAATTTTTTTTTGGAAACGTACAAAAAAACACCCACCCACCCATTTCCGAGTTTTTCTCGAATTTTTTAAAAAATTTACTTTGACAAGACCCGTTAGAGAGAAGACCCTAACCCCTCAACAACAGCTTTCAAAGCCCCTGTCAAGAAACACAACGACCCATTCAAAAAGGGAAAGTATCATTAATTCAGTTATTTTCTGTTATCACTGTGATGCTACACACAGACCTCCTCTCCGTGACACTAGAAAATAATACATAGATACTATTACTATCACTGCGGCTATACATCCCTTGTCAAAATTCAAAGACTCACATACTTGTTCCTAGAGGCCTTAAAGCATTGAAATATTTTCGTTTAAACTATGCAGTGGGTGATCCAGGGGGGGGGGGGGGCAGCAGGCGCGCGCCCCCTATTTTCACTAAATACTTTGAAAAGTCCCCTAAATTGGCAAAAATTTACCCAAAAAATCTTTGTTCAAGCCCCTAAAACCTCGGGCGCCCCCTCCCCTTTCTCCAGATCCTGGATACGCCACTGCTATGGGCACCAAAGTTATTTTTTTCAATATGAAATCATAATCGTCTTATTTAGCTCTTTCTGATCCCTTTGAATACCTATGTTATGGGTTTGCGGCCATTAGAAATATGTTTACTCTTACATTGAGAGGATCAACTTTAGATGTTCTGACGTTTAAAGTCGATCCCCGAACCCCGGAAAGGTTGACCATTGTCCTGCTATGCCCGGATATATACGGGGTTAAGGATGTTTTAGATCAATAAAAATATCACTTAATTTTGATAAAATAGTTTTTAGTAGATGCTTAGTTGATCCAATAATTTAATTTTAGACATGTATTTTTTTAATAAATATTAATATTTTTCGTCATTTAAAGCTGGAAATTGCGTTAGCAATTCCAGCTTCGAATGACGAGAAATACAATTGAAGCAATTCAGCAGGACAAGGGTTAATATATTGTATATAGAAGTTATAGAATATAGCACTGTCAAGTTTTCAAGTATCTTTACGAACCCTGTGCAAAAAGTTGGTAGGTCAATAAATGTATGTTGACTTTGACATTTTTGTATCCTGAATTTTATCTAGCACTATATGCGAATCACAATTAATAAACAAAAAATATATATAAATAAATACAAAATGTAAAACTATAAACACAACGGAAAAAAACACAAAATTATAAAACAAAATGTTGTATAATAATAAATTATGCATAGGCAAATTGTGCATTTGGAGCTCAATGTTCCTATCTGCCACTCTGACGCAGATAGGACCATTTAACTCTGCTCAAAGCGGCAAAATTATGTCTGAAATCACCATACTGACTATATCTCATTGCACTATCTACATAGAAATAAACAATTATGTGACTTGGTGAAACACAGTACAGATCATTATGCCGGCGTTGGGGATTAGAGGGTTGAGGCAGCTACTTTGTGAAGTAGCTGCCTCAACCCTCTAATCCCCAACGCCGGCATAATGATCTGTACTATCACTTTTTAACCCTCACCGCGCCGAAATATTTGTGTATAAACCATGGAGACTAAGGTTTTTTTTCAATTTGAAATCATCATATATCTTAGTTAGCTCTTTCTGCTTCATTTGAATATGTATGTTATATGTCTACAGCCATTATAAAAGTTTTAATTCTTTCAGTGCGGAGATCGTCTTTATACGTCGGAGTCTGACGTCCCCAGATTTTTATTTATAAAGACGGTCCCCGCACTGTAAGGGTTAATCTCTAGAGACAAATCCTTTGGTGTAGGCCTATAAACCCTAAAAGTGCTCAATTAAATAATTTAATTCCTCACCCACTTAAAATTGTCTCGCTACCGCGACCCACAACTTGAAGTGAGTAAAATTTAAATTCTGTAACTTTTAGCACTTTAACATATTATGTAATATTTTTATCCGCTTGTGGATCACAGTAGCAAGACACAACATAAAATGAGTGCAGTTTAAATTCTGTAACTTTAACGAATAACAATTGCTGCAGACATGACTGTGTGCTTCACAGTGGAGTACAATGTTAATGGCGAGCGGGACTGAGCTTCCCATTATGATCAAAATGAACGTATCTGCCTTCCACAGTAGATACATTTTAATACTCTTTGGGGGGGGGGGGGGGTGTTTAGTCATATAAGCAGAGCATTCTCAAATAAATTGAGCAATTTAAAAATCGTAACACAGATTATAACGACATCGAGTGTTGCGAATATATCAAAATCCATGTCAACAGCTGACTTGAGTGTTGCGGGATGTGAATGAGTATTATTGAAAAATTGTGTCATTTGTTGACTTGAGTATTGTGACTCATTAAGAAATGTTGACAAGTAGTTGCCATGAGTATTTCCTTACTGAGTATTGCGATGTCACTGATTATTGTGACATTCCATTAAAAATTGAGGAAATCTGTTAAGTAGTTTTGTGTACAAAACAAATGCTGGGCATTGGCCACCCTCTGTGAACATTAAGTCAACATTTCTTGATGTTTCACGCTGGTTCTGTTATTGAGTTGATCTGTGCAAGCACTGCACACACACAGTGTAAATCTCCGGGTGTAAATCACATTAATGCTGGCCAAACATAACCCAAAATTGGGTCATCGTCGTGTTTTCTGGGATATCATCCTGTTGCCGCAGACCATAGAACCGAACAAACATACTGTGTAAGTGTCATCCGCTTATTGCTATAGACCATAGAGGCAAACACTCCACCTTTCTTCAGCAGTATGATTAGACCTAACCCATCATGTGTCATCTACTTATTGCTATGGACCATAGAGGCAAACACTCCACCTTTCTTCAGCAGTAGTTGACCTGGTGCTCCTTGTTCAATCACACGTCCTTCACTTAGCACTAGGATCATGTCATAATTACGAATTGTAGACACTCGATGCTAGAAAACGAGAAAAATAGTTTTATTAATGATGGCATAGCTATGTATTGTGGACACTCCATGCTGCAAAATGTGAAAATTTATAATAAATCAGCCACTTGAAGATGTGGATCGCGTACCACAACTTCAAGTGACTGAAAATCTGTGTTATTTGTGAAATTTAGGTCAGTGTTTTAAAATTGAAAGCATATTTTATTTTCAACAACTGGTTAGGGATGTTGCAAAGTTTGAAAAATTCCAAATATTAAAAAAAAAAATTGGAAGTGGGTGGGTGGATGGAAACTAGGAAATTGAAGAACCATACAAATTTTGTTAATATTTGATGATTATTGGTTTAAAAAGAAAAAAAATTGGGTGGGTGGGTGGTGTGATTTATTTTGGATGTATGGAATTTTTTTAACTTTGCAAGGGACCTGATAGAGGTGTTAACAAAAACACAGAATGTCTACTGTAGTGGACATCACAAGGACATTCAAGGACGTCATGTGATGCAGTGATGCCACATTGGACAGTTTGAAAGACTGAGAGAGTGGTTTCTATATGCTGTATTATAAAAAGTAATCACACTGTTTTTAAAATGACATACTGATCAGGGTTTCCGACGGACCCTCCCCCCACTCAGCACCAAAGGGGAGATATCCCCCCCCCTTTGAAACTCTGATTTGTTTTCTCCTGGGGGAGGACCCCAAGACCCCAACCCCTTTTGGACCCCCGCACTGAAACATTCCTGGCAGAAACCCTGCTGATTAAATTGATAATGTCACATGATTGTTCATCTTACCGCTATGGTAATGACGGTCCTGCCCCTGAACGCATCGTACATTATATTCTGTATGGCTCTATCTGTGTCAAAATCAACGGAGGCAGTCGCTTCATCCATGATCAGGATCCGGGAATCTCTGAGGAATGCCCGAGCTAAGCAGAACAGCTGAATTAAAGAAGGAAATTAGAGCTCAGTAGATCAAGAGAAAGTTATCAGAATCTGACGTTTATTATAGACGTCAGATTCTGGCATCTATAGACGTCAGATTCTGACGTATCAAGTCAATCTGAAAGAGTACAATATTTATAAAAAGGCTGTCAACTCAAATGAAGACTCTGCAAATGAAACAGAAAGAGCTAACTAAGACATTTACGATGACTTCAAATTGAAAAATAAACCTGTGGGCTCTTAGTTTATATATAAATATATCAGCGCTTGAGAGGTCAAGTCTTTTGTCAGGGATGTCCCAAGGCATCATGGAGGTTTAACCCTTTCAACACTGAAGCCCGTTTTTATGTGCTGAATGCCATAGCATTCAGCAGATAAAAACAGGCGTCAGTGGTGAAAGGGTTAAATGAGAAATAGGAAAAACAATAGAAGGGCATGATTTACCTGTCTTTGACCGGCACTGTAGTTGTCACCTCCCTCAGTAACTAGAGAATCTGAAACATGATAAAAAGTAAATGATGGAAACCGTCCATTAACCCTGTGTTGCTGGAACCACATAATACAGTTTCAAGCAAGTTTGAAATCAATAGAAATATCACTAAATTTGATCAATTAGTTTTTTTGTAGATGCTTAATTAATTCAATACAGGAGAGTTTCCTAATTAATATAATTTCTCATACGTTTAAAACTGGAAATTGCATCGGCAATTCCAGCTCCAAATAAATGAAAAATACCCACAAACAATTCAGTAGCGTTACAACTTTACAAGGGTTAAAAGTCAACTGTAGCGTAGTGCCTGAAATAGTCATAACGAAAGCAGTGGCTTCATCCATCTCAAAGAAAAATAACAGGTCCTTTTGGTGTATCTGTCACTTATGAAGAGGCAGATATACCCTTTAAACCCTCTCACCTAGTTTGCCATCCTGTTGCTCCACCAGGTAGCGCAGCTGTGCTATCTCCAGGGCTCTCCACAAAATGTAGTCATCAGGAACAATACCCTCAGGGTCAAGGTTAGTCCTACAAGCAAGGTCACAGGGTCAAGGTTAGTCCTACAAGCAAGGTCACAGGGTCAAGGTTAGTCCTATATACAAGGTCACAGGGCAAGGTGAGTCCTACAAGCAAGGTCACAGGGTCAAGGTTAGTACCACAAGCAAGGTCACAGGGTCAAGGTTAGTCCTATATTCAAGGTCACAGGGCAAGGTGGGTCCTACAAACAAGGTCACAGGATCAAGGTTGGTCCTACAAGCAAGGTCACAGGGTGAAGGTTAGTCCTACAACAAAGGTCACAGGATCAAGATTTGTCCTACAAACAATGAAGGTCACATGGTCAAGATTAGTCCTACAAGCAAGGCTGCAGGATCAAGGTTAGTCCATAGAAACAAGGTCACAGGATCAAGTTTACTCCTAGAAACACGGTCTGAGAGTCAAGGTTAGTTCTGGAAACAAGGTCACAGGGTCAAGCAAGATAATGTAAACATGCTTGTATTTCGTGAACAGGCTCACAGGGCTGAGATTGGTCCTGTACATATCTTTCAGCGTAAATTGAAAAATTTAAACAAGGTCAATACTAGTAATGTATGTACAGCTCTTACCTGACGGTTCCCGAGAACAGGACAGGATCTTGTGGAATCAGCGACAGACGAGATCTGAGGGTGTGAAGAGGAACGTGACTGATGTCATGACCGTCTATCAGGATACGACCTTCACAGAGGTCAAGCATACGGAACAGAGACAACATCATGGATGACTTGCCACTTCCTGTACGACCACAAATTCCAACCTACAAGAAACATCACATACCGACAAGCATTATATTTGAATTGCTGGAATCTATATACTGGATATCTATTGGATATAATACAAGCAGTCTGATGCAGTGTGTAGCAGCGTTAGCGTGTCTGGATATTAACCCTCTCACCGCGGGGACCAACAATAGACGTCAGAATCTAACGACTATAGACGATCAGCGCACTGAAAAAACTACAAATCTATAGTGGCCGTAGAACCATAACATAGGTATTCAAATGAAGTGGGAAGAGGCAACTAAAACATTTATGATGATTTCAAATTGAAAAAAAACTTTCTGTCTGCATGGTTTTTACAAAAAATATTTTAGTGTTTTAAGGGTTAAATATTGTAATTGATAACAATAGCAAGGGGCGTGTAGCCAGTTAACACTTATAAAATGTTATTTAATTCGAATTTTCACCCACTTGAAGTTATGTCTCGCTTACGCGATCCACTACTTCAAGTGAGGGAAAATTATTCAGATTTTACAAAATGGAGGTCAACCACTTTCAAATCTTGCCGATTGATGTCACGTTTTATCTTTAATATGTTTAAAAGGTGGCACTTGGATGTGCTGATAAAAAATTGAAAACCGAATATAATCGGTACCGGAGTTTAAGGGGTTAGTTAGTTACCTTGCGTGCCGCTGGGATATGTATGGACAAGTCATGAACCACTGGATCCAGGCTGCCGTCATAACGCAGAGACACAGCATCAAACACTATCTCCCCGAATTCAGGCCAGGTCACAGGTGGAGGAACGTCTGTAAGTAATTAAACTTTCTTATTTAGGTCAGTGCAAAGCTGGAAAATTTCATTATTGATGTACAACATTCATATTAAGGTCAAGTCAAACATATGAAATTTTCACGCACTTGAATTTGTGTCTCGTTAACACATCTTCCACAGAAAGTTATCTTACCCACGAGCACCCAGTGCGATACCTTGCTTTATTGAGCATAGCATCCAACTATTTTAAATAGCCAGATACCTTGAATGTCGCGCGTATCAAGACCGGCCAATCAGAAAGCGCTTGACAGGTGGCTGAGAACATAGCTTGCTTGCTTCCATTGGCATGATATATATAAGCTCGGAATCTCACGCTGATGGCATTGTGTTCCCAGCTCCCTGAATGGCGGCCACTATATGATTACTGGCCGCCATGGCGAAATTCGGCACACATCAATGTCCAAAATGAGAGATTCCCAACTTGTCTATATAATACATCTAGCAACGGTAACAGGTAACTGTGCATGAGAGATGAACATGAGGTCAATTCTTCGCGACCTTCTATAACCTATTTCTGAATCTGAAACATCCATTAGGGTTTGAATCTCAGACACACCCCCAAGATGACCACATAGGCAGAATAACTGATTGTAGTACTCGATACGGCCAGGCTCATGCTGTAAGCACTCGCGTGAGACGGGCCAAGGGGAGATGTTTTAACATGACTCAAAGTTCAAGCTTCGACAAATGTTTGTACATTATTTTAGCTAACCCCAATTTTCTGAGATGCTGGCCTAACATTAAATCATATTTATTTTTAAATATGTGTTGTAACCAGCAGTGCAAATATCACTAAATATGAACATAGCCAGAGTGGAGAGCATTTGTGGAGACGATGAAATTGAGAGGCAGCATATGTCATGGTTGTTCATATGTTGAGGAACAAAATAAGACAGCGTTGTATTATTATATGTTATTATTAATATTATTATTGCTATTTCCAAGTATAATTATATACTATCTGGTATTTTTTTTAAAAAAACACATATTTTTTAGTAAAATAAAGAATATACGAGTCTTCCATAACTCCATGTAGAGTGGCTCGGTATGTATATACACTGTGACATACCTTTTATGAATATTATGTGTAGTCTATGTATGTACTGAGGTGAGACATGAGAAAATGAATTTATGATTTTTTATATTTTTTATTAATTATTTGATTACTATATTTAAACTAATTTCCTCACCATCTTCTGCACGATATGGCTCACTGGGCAGCTGACTGTAGTGATTCACTCTCTCCACAGCGTTAAACCACATCTCAGCCTCCGATATCGTCCTCATCGACCAGTTAAAAAAATTACATATCTACAAAAAGTAAAAAAAACATTCAAATGTTTACAAACACAAAAGATGTGTTATTCAATTAAAATTTCTCTTCTTTCTTCAGACGAGTAATAATTATAATCATTGATGAGTTAAAAAAAATTAAAATGTGTCTTATTTAATTATTTTGAGGATGAAATAAATTATACTTTTTTCAGAAAATAAAAAAATAAAATTAAAGTCAAATGACAATTCAGAAAGTGAATTGCCTGCTTTGTATATTTGATATCTCAATAATCGACAACACTATTTAGACTGACCATGGTGGCATAAGCAATACAGAGGCCGACCACGCTCGCCGGTACACTGCCCACCACGCCCGATGCCACACTGGCCAAGGATGCCGTCATCACCAAGAAAGCTCCTAAGTAGTCCTGTAATAAATGGAGAAATACAACATCAGTTCTTGTGATTGAGAGAAAAAGCGACATTATCTGAAAGTTAAATGAATAAAAAATATATCACACTTCCGAGTATTAACCCCTTTGCCAGCAAGTTTAACCCTTACAACGCTGAAATATTGATTTGGTCGAAGTTGAAAAGAAGTTGAAGAGTGAAATCTGGAAAATTTGATAAAATGACGAGGCAATTTGTAAAACGAGAAATCAGCCGGAATATCAGGGGAACTCTGTGAAAAGCGGGACACTTTGGGTCTCTGTCATTCATTCACCTTGGGGTGGGAAGTGTGGCATAGTCAAATATAAAATTTATGTTGATTTTAGTAAGAGTGAAATGTGTAAAATTTGGGAGACTGGCAGGGCAATTTGTAAGACGGTGAGAAATCGGGAGCACTCCACAAAAAGCGGGGGATTCAGGGCCTCTGTCAATTTATATCTCAAGGCAATGACAAGGGGGGTAAATGGTTAGGTGCTAGGACGGTTAACTGGTGTTTTGGCGACTATTTTTTCCCGATTGCTTTACAGTGATTGGCGAGCTATATAAAAGGTATCTTACCAGCCGTATACCCATCCAAACATTAGTTGTGTGTAAAAACAGAAATGCAGTGTTGTTATTCTTCACATTTCGCCAATTCTGTTGCTGGAAACGACGCTGATGTCTTCAGAAATAAAAAGCACACATTACGCAAGCATATCAAAGAAATTCTGATTACAAGACCTGAAATTTTTTTATTGAACAAAAAATATGTCTCCTTCATTGTTGACCAAATTACAAGGGTTATTACCCCTAGAGCTATCCAATTTAAATTTTCGGTTACTTGAGGTTGTGTCTCACTAACGCGATACACAACTGTGATTGAAAATTTGTGTGCGTTGTGAAATTCAAGTCCTAACATATATCAGTGTTTAAAGATTGAAGGCATATTTTACTGTGAACAGCTGGTTATCAGGGGTTATAGAGATGCTAAGAAAAAAAAAAGGGTCTACATCTAAGGGATAATAAAAACATAATTTCAGATTGTAGTTCTCACCCGTAAGCTCGTATGGTAGTGAGTCCACTGAGGGTCTGTGAGAAATGTGCCAGGATGGGAGACTTAGTGATGCTGTCAAGTCTCTGTAACTCTCTGAAAATAAAACACCACAGAATAAAGCTAATAACATGAGTACTGATTTTGAAATATTTTTTTCAGCATTAGTTGTAAAAAAGTGTTTTCTAACCTGGGCCCTGAAATATATCGTTTGTTTCTGACAAACCCTATCAAAGCATGTGCTATCCAAACTTATTTTGTCTGGATTGGGCAAAAAAGTGCCTGAATATGATCAATAAAAGATTTATCATATGTGCCTGACTGTATGTCTGTTGTTTCCTGGTACAGATGAAATTGTAAATTAGATACTGGTCTCCATGTCAGCGATTGTTTCAATCTTAATGGAGATCTCCTGCCTTTTCACTGTTTTATCATTAATCATCATGTTTGGAATTTTTATGGCGAATAAAACATTCTGTCTGTCTGTAAATTAGATACAGAATTATACATGGAAGTGAATTTGGCTCGAAATAAAAAAGATCCTACATACCCCATGGTCAAAATGACAGCAAATTGGGGAAAAAAAATTGGCCACTGTAACATACAGTTGTGCATTGTGTTAGTCTGCTTTTCTGGATTTAGAAATGGGCTACATTTCTCTACTTTCTATAGAGCAACCTCTATGAGTCAGGATGCCATAGTTACCTTGAGGATGCTATATAGAACCTCTGGACGGCGATGTAGATGACAAACATAAGAACAGCGGGCAGCAGGAAGTACGGCTGCGATACTGTGTTAACAAGGAGGCCGGCCGCCACGTACAGAAGGCAGAAAAAACATCCCATTACAGTCACTGGCATCTTCTGCAAAAACATACAATACACCAGTGCATACGACCATCAAAGACCGCAGAATAAATTGAGGAGTTATTTAAAACCATGATTACAGATTATGAAATAAACTAGACACTCGCAGCACTGAAAGAGTTTTTGAGCCGGGCTTCACGGGCAGTGTTCTTAGGGATGCTTTAAAAATGAAACTGCTTCAACATATATTGATATAAAGTTTGTTTTATATTTTATGAATTGTAAATTTTCAGATAAAATTGAATCTAGTTTATAATTTTTCGTCATTTGAAGCGGGAAATTGCGTCAGCAATTCCAGCTTCAAATGAATGAAAAATAGAAACAAACAATTCAGCAACAGAAGGGTCCCAAATCAATCCCCACAGGGTCCCAGCAGCACAAGAGTTAACATCAGGTTTAAATTCATCTCCGCACTGAAAGAATTGACATATATGTAATGATCTTAAGACTAGAAAATAGGTATTCAAATGACGTTATCAGAGTGCCTAACCAATGGTGTCTATGTTATTTATCAAAACATTTAGCGCTGTAAGGGTTAACCCTTTGCCTGATAATCACGACTATTATCGTTTTTAATACATTTTATTAGCGTGTCTAAACATCAGGATTTGTAAAAGTTCTGTCTCAAGGTAAACAAATATGAGTAATTTTCAACCACTTGAGGTTGTGGATCGCGGTAGCGAGACACAACCTCAAGTGGTTGAAAATTTAAACAAAAAACCTTAGCAAGATAAAGGTTAATAGTAGAAGAATGGCTATACCTGATCTATGACACTGGTGTCTACAGACAGCCGGTTGATGATTCGGCCAATAGGAGTGGTGTCAAAAAATCTGGAACAAAAATTACAAAATTAACCTTCTCCACATGCACATGCAGAAAATTTTGCATGGCAGTCATTTTGTATAACTAATTAGGTCATGTGACATAGAGCATGCCACCATTGGCTGAAATGTGAAGCACAACAAAATATATATATATCATAGTTGTCAATATGGTCAGTATTGATGATTCATTGGATATGAATTTGAAAAAAATAAAATAGCTGCAGAAACTCAAAGCAAAAAATAATTTTAAAATGAAGAAATTTGTAAGCCACATTAAAAATGTGATAATCAGATTTATTTTATTTCTTAAATTATATATTATATCAAGAATACATAACACCTGGTGTTATGTATTCTTCATTATATGATTAGGAGAATAATTTATCACCTGCGTGGTACAGCCACAAGTGCCATGAACATGTTCTTATGTACGTTCTTAGCCGCGATAAGACAAGACACCTCTAGAAAGGAAATGGATCCGAGTGCACAGCTCACAAACACAGCGCACAGGATAATGTAAACCTTGGTGTAGAAGTACAGCATGTCCTGCAAATATAACAAATAGAATATGTTCAGCGCAGTACCCAACCAAACACACACTATTGCAGTTGAAGTTCAGTGTCAGCGTCATTTTTAATACTATTAATATTATCATCACAATTAACCAATAAACCCTTTAGCCTCCAAGTTATTTTATTTGGATTTTCACTCACTTGAAGTAGTGTCTCGCTGACGCGATCCACAACTTCAAGTAAGTGAAAATTATTCAGATTTGACAAAATGGAGGTTAAAGATTTCCAAAGGGCTAATCACGTCTATTGTCTTTTTATTTTTACTTCAAGTTCAAACAAGAAAATTTTATTAAGAATTGCCATTGAAGTTAAAAGATTGGCATACAGTAGGTTTTGATTCAAATTGTGTATTTTTAAGTAATTTCCCCCCTCTTGAAGTTGTGGGTTCCAATACAAGGGTAGAAATTTAATTGGTGAAAATTTAAATTTTACAATGTAGTGCTTAAAGATGAATATTATTATCACAATTTATCTGACATAAAGAGTCCATGACATCGCCACCCAATGCTGTTTCAATGTTGGCCCACCGTCTTCAATGGTGGCTCAACATTGAGACAGCATTGGGTGAATGCCTCATGTTTGCTGGTTAACTCACTTCAGGTGTCTCAGTATTAGTGTTGTTAGTGGTGTTCACATCGCTCACTCCTCCGGTGTTGTTCATCGTGAGATGCCACATCCTCTGAGACCACGTCGCCAGCCAGATGTCACAGACACACCTCATGGTCTGCCTCACAACAAAGAACACGATGGTGATGATGACGAGATAATATGAGGCAGCTTTCATGTAGCTGAGATAGACGTGACCCGCCACCGCCCCCTCCTGTCGCTCCTCTTTCTCTATCAGCTTACCTTTCTCTCCTTCGGCTGCCTTATCTGACAAACACATACACACAACTCTCATTGTAAGCTTTTACCTCATTTTGAAATAAACGCAAAAAAAATGACTTTTATGACAAGGTGACTAATGTCTACATAAGTCAGATTCTGACGTCTGAAGTCGATCCAGGTTAATCAAAATTTAGTGTGCATTGATTTTACCTACCAAATGGTTATTCTTAACCTCTCTGCGCTGTATACAACAGAGAGCGTTTTCACATTTTACGGCTGTTCTTTCATAATTGACAAACAGTAAAAAACAAATGAAAACAAATACACAAATACAGGTACAATTATTCACTAATTAAGGATTGTACCTTTACCATGATAGTTATTCTGTAGCAGTTTCTTCTCTGACTCGTCATAGATATTTCCCATTGATGTGGTCAATCCGAGAGCCGAGATGCTGCCAGTCAAATCCTATGGTGAAGAAAAAATTGCTGGTTTACAATTCACGAAGCATTGGGGGATTTTTTTATTAAAAGTTTGAGCTAAGTCACATTTTAAAATCTCACATATATAATTTTGTGATGATTTCAAATTGAAACAAGAGGACTGAAGTCCTATATCATCCCCCGCCATAAATTAGGTTAGACTTTTTGCGGTCACAAATATTTAAAAAGTTGATTTGTGGTGGCCATTTTAAATTTCAGTAAAATCACATGCACATTTCCAGATGGTGGGTAATGTGATTGTACAATGTGAAGTATTACTGATTTAAATTTTTCAGTTTTTTGAAGTTTATCCATGGCGGCCATTTTGAATTTCAGTAAAACCTTAAAAAAATCACTTGGACATCTCCATATCGTGGGGAATGTTTTGGAGTTTTTGCGACCTCTAGCGGCCATTTTGAATTTTGGCAGCATCTTTAAAAAATCCCTTAACACATCCCCATGTCGCTAGGAATGTGATGTTAAAATATGAAAAAAAATTGACCAGACAATTTTTTTGTTTTTTTTTGCGCCCCCTCAAAAAATTAAAGTTGATCTGTGGCGGCCATTTTGAATAGCAGTAAAACCTTAAAAAAGCCACCTGCACATCTCCATATCATAGGGAATATAATAGTTAAATTTGAATAATTTCTGACTTGGTGTTTTAAGAGTTGACCTCTGGCGGCCATTTTGAATTTTGGTAGCATCTCTAAAAATCACTTGCACATCCCCATGTTGCTAGGAATGTGATGTTAAAATTAAAAAAAAAATTGACCAGTAGTTTTCGAGTTTTTGCGCCCACAAGAAAACGTGACGCCGGACAGAATCCTGGCACGACTAAAATTCCCCTTCCCCTACGGGCGCGGGATGAAAACCCCTTTGGTATCCATGGTTAAAACAAAATAATTAAGTGCTTTAAACCCTTACAGAGTGGGGATCGACTTTAGTCGACAGAATCTGAGGACAAAAGTCGATCCCCGTGCTGTAAGAATCAACATATTTCTAATGGCCGGAGACCCATAACATAGGTATTCAAATGAATCAGAAAGAGCTAACTAAGACATTTATGATGATTTCAAATTGGAAAAACCCATTTGGTTGCGATAGTTTTTTACAAATTAATTCAGCGCTTTAAGGGTTAAAAGTAAAATCCTATAAAACATCCAATAAACTAAGTTAGGATTGTTAGTCACAGATCTGGCATTCCATACATATAAATTCAGTATATTAACCCTCAAAGCACATTATTTTTTTGTTTAAACCATGGAGACCATAGAATTTTTTCATTTTGTAATCATCATAAATGTCTTAGTCAACTTTTTCTGATTCATTTGAATACCTATGTTATGGGTCTACCGCCATTCTAAAGATTTTTACTCTTACAGCGCAGGGGAAAGACTTTAGGCGTCAGAATCACGTCAGACGTCACAGACTACAGACGGCAAATTTTGATGACTAAAGTCAGTCCCCGCGCTGTAAGGGTTAAAGCACTTTTTTGTTTAAGCCATAGAGACCAAAGGGTTTCTTTTAATTTGAAATCATTACAGATATCTTAGTTAGCTTTTTCCGCTGCATTTGAATATCTATGTTATAGATCTACAGCCATTTCAAAAAATTTAATTCTTTTAGTGCGAGGACTGGCTATAGATGTCAGATTGTAACGTCTAAAGACGCTCCCTGGGCTGAAAGGGTTAAAGCACTAATCATGTCTAGAACCATTTTCAAGACACAATTTCAAGTGGGTAAGAAATGCAATTGTATAATGTAGTGCTCTAGGGCAAAAAAATCTACAATAAAATAGTGTCTTTTAATGATAAAATACTGACCAATTGTTGCTGAGAGAGTGATATTTCACTCTTTTGTAGAACAGGTACTGTAGTCTTATGTCGACTGCCTGCATGGCATCCGTCATCTTTTCTAGAAATCGAAACCATAAAAATAAATTAGAAAGTTACTGTTTTCTTTTTATCTGTATCTGTATATTACGTGGCAGTAAGCACCATTGTGCTATCGCACCAAGGGAGTAACTTAGCAAGGCCTGTTATCATTTATGATATCATTCATAGCCTTATGTGCAAAGTACTCCACATTGTGGATTTTCTGGGGTCTCGCCGGATGGAATCTGCGCCTATGTCCATTGAGGTTCTTTTACGTCCAGCGCAAAGTCAGTCAGACGAGTCATATGATTTACGTGGTTTTCTGAGCCCCACTACACGACAAAAAATATATAACTATCCAATAAATAATAACAATCTGACTGCCCTTGCAACATTCAATACGTTCAGCGTTCTTGAAAAAAAAAAAAAAAATTTAAAGTTTTCTCACTGTTCACTGTTCTTCTGACAATAAATAAGAAGTTTTGGTTGTTTCTTCTGTAGCTCTTGCCAGTTACCTTGGAAAATCACTCTGCCAGCTTCCAGACCAATAATCTACAAACACAACATTCGCTGGTCAGTAGGACTGCATGTACAGAGTAGTAGTGATGTGTAGGACTGCATGCACGGAGTGGTGGTGATGTGACCAATTATAATCGATGATCAGGCATTTGGTTCACCGAATAATATGATGATCGATAAATATCATTATTCACTTTCACTGAAAAATGAAACTATGGACTAATTCAAAAAATTCTGTCCGGGCCTGGATTATTTTACACTTTCCAGCTACCTACCCATATTCTTAGCACAATGGTTGCGGTGTAGGCATTCATAACATTTTATAGTAATGGTCTAGCTATCTAGCACGGTTTACTTGATACCAGGCCTATCGAGGTAAATAATGCTGATTGTCGGCCATTTTGAATTCGTAAGTTAAAAATTTTCAGGGTGCATCCTCCCCCGAAAACTCACACTTTGTTTTATAGTAATCAGGTAATGGTCTAGCCATCTAGCACGGTTTACCAAATATCAGCCATATGAAAATGAATAATGGCCGGAAAGGTGGCCATTTTAAATTTGATCAATTCAAATTTTTTCAAGATGCATCCTCATCTGAAATCTCACATTTCGTTTTATAGTAATGGTCTAGCCATCTAGCACGGTTGACCAAATATCGGCCATGTGAAAGTGAATAATGGCCGATAAGTGGCCATTTTGAATTTTATCGAGTCAAATTTTTTCAAGATGCATCCTCTCCTGAAATCACACATTTTGTTTTATAGTAATGGTCTAGCCATCTAGCACGGTTTACCAAATAATGGCCATGTGAAAGTGAATAATGGCCGATAAGTGGCCATTTTGAATTTTATCGAGGCAAATTTTTTCAAGATGCATCCTCTCCTGAAATCACACATTTTGTTCTATAGTAATGGTGTAGATATTTGAGCGGTTTTCATGATATTCCACAATATCAGGGCTGTCGAGGCGAGTAATGGCTGATAGGCGGCCATTTTGAATTTTATCAACTTGAAATTTTTCAAGATGCATCCTCTCCTGAAACCTTACAATTTATTTGATATTAATGGTGTAGCTATCTTGAGCGTGTTCATGATATTCCGCAATATCAGGCCTGTCGAGGTGAATATTGGCCGATAGGCGGCCATTTTTAATTTTATCGACTTGAAATTTTTCAAGATGCATCCTCTCCTGAAACCTCACAATTTGTTTTATAGTAATGGTGTAGCTATCTTGAGCAGTTTTCATGATATTCCGCAAAATCTTTCAGTCGGATTTACCGATGTTATAAATTAGGTCAAAGTGCTGGGTCAACTTCAAGGTCAAGGTCCAAAAACCTGAAAAGGCACAATTAGGGACCTTAGAAAACATGTATGTGCAATATGACTGTCATCGGCCCAGTACTTTTCGAGATCTGCTCCGTAAACGAAGTGCGCGTCAAAACGTCTAAATAGGTCATAGTTCTGAACCAGAAGTAGGTCAAAGTTTAAATACCCCAAAAGGCACAACTAGACCCCCTAGGGGTGTTGTGTGTAAAATTTGAAGACAATCGGACAAGTACTTTCAGAGATATGCTCCGGAAACGAATTGTTTACGGACGGCCCAACGCCGTAACATCATCATTTTCTCCTCTGCGACCTTGCGTATTAAATTCAGATTAAAAATATTTTAACCTGTCCATTATCCACCTAGAAGTAACCCATATACCAAAAATTGTTATCCTAGCTTATTTTCTTACAAAGTTATAGGCAAAAAAAAACGGAAGTAGAATCCATAGCTCCCTCCGTCTCACCTACGTGACGGCGGGAGCTACAACTTATCTGTATCTGTATAAGCGGAATATTGCAGTGTGATTAAGAAAAAAATAAAAATAGTGTTATAACATAAGGTACACCTTGCCTGTGCTAAATCACTCCATAAACATTGTACCAATAATGGTTTATTATTGGCCCACTGTCTGCGACAATAGACCGGCATTAAACCAACATGACAAATGACCGACATCAAACCACATCCAGTGTTTGTTGGAAGGTCTACATTGGCCACACATGCTGTGATGTTACAGTGCCGTGATCCCCACAAACACCAGATGTTCATCCAGTGCTGTATCAATGCTGGTTTATTGGCTACAACATCAGCCCGTGTGCTGCTTAATTGTTTGCTTCTATTTTCCCTTCATTTGAAGCTGGAATTGCTAAAGCAATTTCCAGCTTCATCACATTTAATGATATTTCTATAGATCTAAAACATGCTTGAAACCAAATATATACACATAGACAAGTATTAATTGGGACTAGTCCACATTGACCACACATGCCATGATGTTACAGTGCCCCACCTGGTGAGCTGCTGTTTGAATATACTATAAGCCCCACCTGGTGGTCGACTGGTAGATTACAGTATAAGCCCCACCTGGTG